>LSYV01000028.1:1225423-1241806 GCA_001584585.1 Gonium pectorale | reverse complement strand
GATAACCAGGCTGCGTGCGGCCGTCATGAGATGAGGATGCGTGCGTGCTCTATCTAGGACCAGGGGCCATATCCCTTGCCCGGTGGCCCCCACGTGTTGGTACATGTATGTATGCATGCGGCGCAGCGGCGGCGGCGGGCGGGCCCCGCGCAGCTGCGTGCTCGGCACCTGGCGTATCGTACGGCGTGCTGCGCCTGCCTGCTACCGTTCACGCGAGGCAAGGCGCAGGCGGCAACGCGCACGCGGCGCAGCATTCGTAAATGATAACAAAGCAAACGTCGTACGGCGTACGGCATCCTGGCGTTTTGCAAAGGGCAAGCGCGGGTGGGGGCGGCGCGGTATACACATGGCACGCGCGCCGCCGCCGTGTATCCGCCCAAGGTGAGGGTGACTCCCCTTGCCTTTTGGCCCTGTGCAGCTTTTGCTTGTGTTTCGCAAGAGCGAGGGAGCGGAACTTCCACCCACGAGGCAGCGGCGGCTGGGGGCGCAGACGCCTGGCGGGCGGCCTCCCCTGCGGCCCTACGCGGTCCCGTCCGCAGTCTCAGCGTTGGCTGCATAAGGGCGTGGGACCGGTCCAAACCAGCGTGGAGCGTGCCCCTCTGACGCCCCCCAAAGGAGACCGGTACATGCGCAAGGACTGAACCAGCCCGCCCGCCCGTTCCTGCATACATGTGACCGAAGTCGCAGCGTGGAGTGGGGTGGGACGGGGCTCACCCGGATCCAGGGCGTTTCAACTGCGAGATGCCTGCCTGCCTGTCGCACCGTACATCGCGAAATTTGCAGTTAATGTACTATCTGTCCCCACTCCCCAGGCTGTATGTACCTGGTGATGCCGCGTCGGTGGGGTATGCTGGGTACGGAAGCCCCCGTCCCCAGGGGTTGCGCTGTGATGGCGGGGCAGGAACGGCCGTAGCCCAAGTGCTGCTCTCAGCCATGCGGCCCTCTCCTTACACACAGCCGGCCACGCCAAGCCCGTCAGTCGCAGCCCTCACAGCCCAAGCTAGCCGCCCCGCATCGTACACGCAGTACACTAGCGCTGCACATTGCCGCTTTGCCATCGTGCGTCACCTCCATCATCGCGCCGGAAACACTAGCTTCCGCTCTCCAGCGGCCGCCGCCGCCGTTGGCCCGCCGCTTGAGCAGCCTGAACCAAGCGGGAAGCGACTGACGGCGCCGAGGCGGCGCACTGCATACGTAGCGCATTAACAGCCAGGCAAGGAGTACTGTGCAGCAATGGCACCTATGTCCCAGACGTGGGCCAAGGCTTTGCGCTGCAAGCATAAGCACGAAGCGCCACAATCCATTGGGAACCAACCTATCAACAGGAGCCGCTACCGCGACACAGTGCCACATTGCGGCGTCGCCAAAGCCGGCGCGCAAAAATGACAGAGCAGACTTGTCCGAATCCCTCGCGCGCTGAAGTAACACCGCTACCCACACCGAGACGCGACAGACACGCGCTGCGTCCGTTCGCTGCCATCCTGCATCTGTCAAGCACAGAACCCATGCGTGCCCCACACCCAGCCCCGGGCCGAGGGGCAGGCGGGTGCCGCCCCGCTGCCCGCTCTCGTCCCCGCGCCCACACCACGCCCGAAGGCTCCAAAGCCCCCGCAATACGCCAAACGCAGCCCCACACAGGCGCTCTGACGCGGACGCTATGCGGACGTCGTCCGCTATGCCGCCCACGAAACGCCACGCACGCAGGCGGCAACGGATAGCCCTACGGCGGGCCCCCGATCTAGTCCTGCGCCTCGCCGGCCCCGCAGCGGCGGCTCTCGTATCCCACCGCGCGCTCCGGCATGCTGGCCAGCGCCCCTGACAGCACCCGGCATAGAAGCCATTCTGACGATCGCCGACGCGACGCCCCAAGCCGTGAGAGCACGCAACTTGAAGCTTGCCCTCTCGCTTCGAGGTCGTCCGGCTGCCAGTCGAACCCCGGGGTGCGTCCGGGAGCCGGGAGCCGGGGCGCCAGCCGCTGAGGCGCCCGGTGCTCCTGCCACTGCTGATGCGCAGCGTCGCCCCGGTTGCGGTTGGTTGCTTCCCCCCCGCTGGCGGCGGCGGGCAGAGGCGGCCCGCGCAGCCAACACCTGCCGGGTGCCCCCATCGCCCTCGCTCTGGAGCGCCATGCCGCGACTCGCCACGCCGCTCGGTGCGCCACAGCACCGACGGCAGCCGCAGCGGCGGCGCCCAGCCTCAGCCTCAACCGCAGCCTGCTGCGCCCGCCAGCGCCCTCCCTCGCGGCCAGCAGGCTAATCGGGTGGCCAACGCACACGCCACGGAAGCCGCCGCCTCCGCCGCTGCCCCGCGCAGCTGTCGCTGTCGCGGCCACGCAGACCAGCCATCGGTCCGGCCACCCAGGCAGAGCGCTCACCGCCAGCGGGGGCGGCGGCCGCCACCATCACCGCAGCCACGAACACCACCGCCGCCACCTCTACCACAGCTGCCGCCGGCGAGTGCGGCGGCGGCAGCGGCGTCAGCAGCGGCGGCAGCAAGAAGCCACGGCGTACGCGACGGCGGCGGCTGTCACCGAGACCTACCGCGGCCGTCGCACCAGCAGTCATACGCCGCCCCGGGCAGCAGCCGAGAGCGGCCGCATGGGGCGCCCTCGCCACGGCCCGCGTCCGCTACAGAGGCTGCACAATGGATGGCCTGGTCCGCTAAGAGGCGAGTTGCCGGAGCGCACGGAGCTCCGCCGCCGCTGCAGCCCACGCCGCAGCCTCAGGTGGGGGGCCGATGCCGCCGCCGGCCGCACCGCTGCTGCCAGCTGCAGCCCGCCTGTCGCGTCGCTGCGGCTCCAAGCGGCGCGGTTCGCCGCCCTCCTAGGCACGCCCCGCTCCGTCCCGCCCCGCCCCGCGCTCCGGTAGTTGACGTTCCGTCCCGTTGCGTTGTTGCCAAGCCCCAGCACCCCCCAAAGCAACACACACTAACCACCACCCCGAAGCATTCGGCATCCATCCCCAGGCCTGCAATGCGCCCCGCCCGCACCCTGACCTTTTCTAAACCCCAAGTCCCCAACTCGTCGGCTTCGGCACCGGCCCAAACCTTCGTCCATGCCCAACCCCGCCCATCACCCGAGCTGGCTCGGGTGGCCATCACCCGAGCTGGCTCGGGTGGCGGCCATTGAGGCCAAACCCCTGGTCCCTCATGACCAATGCACGCCGCTGGGTCCCGGGCGGCGGCGGCCGCCGCCCTAGGCCTCGCTCGGCCCTGGCCTTGAACGCCAACAAACGGGCCGCCGGGGGCTGGGGACTCACGCCGTCCTCGCGCTGAGCTTCGTCCGGTCGTGAGGCGGCCGTCCGCCAAGGCCTCCGCAAGGCGGCCCTGCGTGGGCGCCTCAAACAGCGGCCGCCGCTCTCCCGCGCCGCCCTGAGCCCGCTGCCCCCGTAGACCGCTGCTGCGGCGCCGCCCCCTATCCCTCAGTGGCGGCCGATGAGAGTTAACTCGATGTCACGCACGCCGCTGGCCCCCAGACTGCCGCCCCCCACCCATCAGTGGCGGCCGACGAGGATGAACTCGTGGTCCTCCATGACGCGCACCCCCGTGCAGCCCGGGATGTGCTCCTGCACCGCCGTCAGCAGCGCCGCGCCCTTCTCGCGCTGCGCCCGGCTGAGCGGCACGTACGGCAGCCGGAACACGGGGCGGACCTGCGGGCGGGGGCCGGTGGAGGAGGGTTACTCAGTCGAGGGGAGGGAGGCGGCTGCAGCGGGCTGGGGAGGTGGTGGGGGTAATAAAGATGGGAAACGGGTCGCGTCGCCGTGGTGGGTAGGGTTGGGGAAACCAAGGGTTCAGGAAGCATTAGAGACGCTTCAGGCGCACACAACCGCGGGGGTCAGTAAATTCGGAAAGCTGATCTCACTAAAGAGGCCTGAAGGCGCATGCCGTCCCGACAACCACGGGGAGGGGGCGCTGGGGAGGGTCAGGGATGCGACTGCGGGTGCTGGCGTGGCATATGCGATTAGCCGCCCGGCCCTCCTACCCCGCTTTCCGCCACCCAAGTGTCCTTCACCCGAACCACCGTATCAACGCCGCTCGCCTTCCCGCGACTCACCAGGCCGCACATCGCGAGCGCGGTGTTTAGCGCAATGGGGTTGGGCTCGCAGAAGAGCCAGGAGAATAGCTCCTTCAGGCTGGCGTTGGTGGCCGCGTCGGGCGCCGCCATGAGGCCGTGCATGAGGCCGGGGATGACGTTCGAGGTGACCGAGATGACGCCCACCGCGCCGGCAGTGTGGCGCGCGTCGTGCGACTCGTCGTCGTTCCCGGACCTGTGCGTGTCGTGCGAAACACACACACGTACGGCGGCAGGCGACATAGCGGGCGGGCGGCACAGCGGACGGGCAGCACAGCAATGGTTTGAGCATGCACTACGTATTGCACGAACATACAGCGGGCGGGGCGCGGGGCGAGCGTGTACGTGCACGTTTGCCTGCGTGTGCGGTGGATGAGTTGGATAAGGGGTCGATGTAAAGGCGATGCCAGGTGGGGAGACTTCTAGGGGCGAGGGGGGAGGGCGCGCCGCACGGCTGTGTCCTGTCGCACAGGGCTCCTCCGCACCCCCGCCACCTCCCTTGCCGGCGTCTGTGCGTGCTGTGTGCTGTGCGTGCTGAGCACCGCGCCCCCGCACCAGCCCGCCGCACGCGCCCGCCCCATTTCCATATCCCCTCCGCTGCGCCTGCGCTGTGCCCGCGCAGACGGGCCCTTCACCCCTGCGGCACACAGTGCCTCTCCCGGGCCTCCACCGCCCTCCCCGGCCGTGCGCCCCGGCCCACGCCACATCCCTTCCCCCCCGCCTCGGCCTGGTACCCACTCTGATCCCCACCCTGCACCGGCCCGCCTCTGGGCACCCCGCTGGGCACCCCGCTGGCGGGCCGCCCACCCGCCCCTGTTTACCCGACCGGTGAAGCTCAGGACCTAAGTTAGTACGCCCTGATACGACCTCGCCAACCCCCGCCTCCCGCACCCAGCCGGCTCCGCCCCCGGAAACCCCGGTGCCGGCCCGCCCCAGGAAGCGCACCAGCAGTTGACGCCCTTGCTGGTGTAGTTCTTGATCCGCGGGTTGCCCGTGCACTCCTTCATGCCCAGGAAGTTGCTGTGGCTGCAAATATCGAGCACCACGTCGTCGGGGATGTCTTGGCCGGTGCGGCCGGGCACGTTGTACACGATGGCGGGGCCCTCATTGAGCACGGCGTTGAAGTGGTTCAGCAGGCCCGCCTTGCTGGTCTTGCCGTAGTAGGGGTTGATTTGGAGCGAGGCGTGCATGCCGACGGCAAAGCCCTGCTCCGTGGCGTGGAGCGCCTCGCGGGTGGAGTTGGAGCCGGTGTTGCCGATGACGGCAATCTTGTCCCCGAACGCGTTCACCGTGTGCGCGATGAGCATGACGTGCTCATCCCAGGACATGAGGTGGCCCTCGCCCGTGGTCCCACCGACGATGAGGCCCTCCACGCCCTTCTCAATTTGCCGCGAGACGAGCGCATCGTAGGCCGGCAGGTCGAACTTGCCGTTCGCCAGGTAGGGAGTCTTGACAGCAGTGATCAATCGCAGCTTCTTTAGCCTATCTACGGTCGAACGGGTCTCGGAGGCCGGCAGCGGCAAGAGCGTTGCTTGCACCGTGACGGCGGGCTGTCGCCGCCGCTGCGCCCGCTGCGCCCCGCAGCACCCGGAAGTCCGGCCGCGAGAGAGGAGGGCGGTCTGGGGTGCCATTGCGGGCGCGAGGAACTGAGCACCAAATTGACAAGGTTGCCGGAGTTCCAAGCCGGGCTCGCCCTACTGGCCAAAGCTTTCTATGAGTGTTCAATGCACACAGTATCTGGGCAAGCGGATTGGTAGCGGTTGCTCGCGTATACTGCCGTGCGGGCCATGTCTCAACCAAAGCAAGCTTGCTTGAGCAAATCACGCACACACTAGAATATAATCAAAATTGCGGCGCTGAGCTCGATCATGTCCCGGAGCAGCTTGCAACGCGGCGGCGTGCAAGTCGGAGCCGGATGCCTCGCCGCCCGACTTAATCAGCCAAGGGGGTGCCATTTGACCTCCTATACGCGCAAAGTAATGCCTTTGGCGGGCATCGGCTATCCTAAACTCTGCCCTGTGGGGGGGGGACCTGCATGGCGCAGGCTAAAGCGATGAGGGGAGCGTGTATGAAAGTTGTGTCGTTTGCCTGTTCCTATCCACGGGTTGCAGCGTGCAGCGAGGTTCCAGCTGATGCGCTCGGGTTTGGGTGCCAAACCGTGGGGCCTTGGACTTGCGGGAATGCCTAGCAATTTACAGACTTGGCACTTTCCCGTATCGAGTCAGCGCTAAGATCTCCGGCAGACCGAGGGTAGAAGCTTAGGGCAGGGGTTCGCGCCTTACCCTGCTTGACCCTGTCGTAGACGGCACCCAGGTCTCCGCAGCAGACATAGACTCAGACTACCCCACGACCGTGAACTAGGGTACCAATGGCCACTTATGGCTTTCAAGTTGCTGCGGGATTGGAGGGCGGAGCACGGCCACAGTAACAACGGACAGCAAACACAACGTGTCGTACGACATGCCACGTTGAAGTCTCCCTCGTTGGCAAGAGTCTCAATTACATTGTTGTTGTTTAGAATTCCACAATATCTTCTTCGCTCTCCAGGCCCTTCACTCGCTCGGACAGTACCTCTACTTACTCCTCACCAGGATACTTTAAATATGTTACAAGCAACTGTTGACATTTTTAGGCGCAGCTCATCGCGAAGCTTCATTGCCGGCAGCCGTCAAGTTGCTTGCCCAACGCGCCCGCACTTTCCGTTTCCGGAGCGCCACGGGGTATGCCTGCGATCAGCTGCTGAGGATGCGGAGCCGCAGCCGGAGGCCTCGACGAGCGCCCCGGCTGCAGGCGGGCAGCTCCGGCTGCGGCGACGGCTCGCGAAGCCGTCGTCGCGAGCCACGCCCGACCAGCCAAGCAGCCCGCTCGTAGCTTCGGCGGCAGAAGCGGCGGCGACAGCCAGCAAAAACCCCGGCGGCAAGCAAGGGCCGCGGGCAGCCGCGCGTAAGCAGCCCGCATCCCAGCCCGTGCGACCCGCCGATGAGGACGACGACGACGCGCTGTTCTTCGCCGACAAGGAGCTGTTCGAGAAGCCCATCCTGAACGAAACCAGCCCGTTTTACCAGCCCGCGCTGACGGACGAGGACCTGGCGGAGGACCCGCCGGGCCATCGCTCCGGCTACGTCGCCGTTATCGGCAAGCCCAACGCCGGCAAGTCCACGCTCATCAACGCGCTCGTCGGCCAGAAACTATCCATCGTGACATACAAGCCGCAGACGACTCGTCACCGCATCATGGGTATCTGCTCGGAGCGCGACTTTCAGATGATCCTCTTCGACACGCCCGGCGTCATCGAGCGCAAGCGCACCAAGCTGGAGGAGCGCATGATGGCGGCCGTGGTGCACTCAATAAAGGAGTCTGAGGCAATCATCGCGGTGGTGGACTCGGCCGACAACCCGCGCGAGGCGCTGGGCATGTTCCAGCCCGGCGAGAACTGGAACGGGCCCCCGATGGCGGTGCTGCTCAACAAGGCCGACCTGCTGGACCCGGCGCGGATCCCGGAGCTGAAGGAATGGTACAAGGAAAACTGCCGCGCGGAGGAGGTGCGTGTCGTACTATGTGTGTCGTGCTGGTTGCGGCGGCGGCGGCGCCAGTGGTGGCGGGATGTGATGGGGGTAGTGTCGGCGGCAGTGCGCCGGCGGCTGCCCAATGGGCGCCACCGGAACGCCGTTAGGGATGCCATGACGTGATGTGCACTGTCGTAGGCATGCGGGGCGATGGCTGGGGGCAGCGGCGCCGCCGCCGCTGCCGCGGCAGCTGCCTCGAATGGCGCCTGTCGGTAGTTGGGTGTTCCGCCGTTTGTAGGGCATCCGCGGTCTTGATTTTGCCACCGCCGCGGAGCTGGAGCGCACGGCGCCCGAGGAGGCCGAGCCGCGCTTTCGGGCGCCTGGGTGGGGCTCCCGAGGCCCCCGAGACCTGTGAACCTGCCGGACCGGGCCTGCGTCAGGCCCCTCCTACCGCTCGCGGCCCCGCCGCCACGGCACTTGACCCGTTGTTTTGCGAAGTGCCGCCCTCGTCACCACCTGCGAGTGCCGCCCTCCTCACCACCTCCAAAGACTTGCCTGCCCGGGAAGCACTGGCTCCTTTGTTGCGCCAGGACGGGTTCGGCGCATGCTGCGGGCGCGTCGCAGCAACGTACCTCCCCTCCTAGCCTCTGTTCCCCTAGTATGTGCTACTCTCACGATGCCACATGGACGCCCCTGCCCTGCCCTGACCGGCCCCTCCTGTGTGCCCGGTCGGCCCTGCTCCAGGTGTTTGTGGGCAGCGCGGAGCGGCACGAGGGCCTGGAGGCGCTCAAGGCCTGGGCGGTCAGCCGCCTGCCCGAGGGGCCCACCCTCTATTCCAAGGTGCGGAGGCGCGGAGGCGCGGGGCTGGCCTGTAGGGGCGGGGCGGGGCGGGAGGCAGGTGGCCGTCAAATGGGAACACGCATTCTTGCAACGGAAGCAAGAGAGGCGCATGCCTTGCCAAACACCGAACGTCCGGTGGGTGAGTAGGTGGGTAGGTGGGTAGTTTGGTGGGGTCCGTTGGGCGTTGGCTGTGAGAGGGGCCCGGGCGTCGAAGGGCCCAACTTCCACCCACAGGTGAACGCGCAGGGATCGCGCAGGGATGGGGTGCCGGAGAGGAGTCGAGTGGAGGCGTGGAGCCCCGTGCCGCTGCTGTCGGGGGGGGGGGGTCGGCTGCTCGTGGTCCCACGGGCCTAGCCACGCGGGGCGAGGCGCCAGGCGTTTTCAAAGCCGTAAAAGCAGTCGCCTAATTGTGGCCCCGTGGGGAGATCAAGGGCGGCCGGTCTCTTGCGCTGTGCGCTTTCGATTTACCCTCCCCTTCCCTGACCTCGCGCCCACAACCCCTAGAAAATTGTGTCGGAGCAGCCGGAGCGCTTCTTTGTGGCCGAGTGCGTGCGGGAGCAGGTGCGGACTGACGGTGCGGCCGACTTGGGTAGGGTAGAAGAGGAGGGCCTTTGTTGGCAAAGGCCCAACTAGGAAAGAGGGTGTTCTGTCTGAGAGGGGCCGGGTATGATTCCGGCCAATGACGAGCATGCAGCCGACTGGGGAAGGGGAGGGGCCTTGTCGACGAAGGCCCAACTGGGAAAAGCTAAACTGGGAAAGAGGCACTTGTGTCTTGAGGGCCGGGTATGAATTCGGCTATTGGCGGGCCACGCTATGCGAGGGGTCGCCTGATGCCAGGGGTAGTAGCGACCTGGAGCGCGCTGCGGGTGGTCACAGGTGCAGTCGGGGGCGGACCGCCTTGCGTGCCGACGAGAGAAGGGCCAGGCGATCAGGAAGACATGGAGTTGCGGAGGGACCGCAATAGCCAAATGGGAGCAGGGATTGAGAGAAGGAGAAGGTGCCTGGCCCCGTGGAGGGCGAACGGAGGTCATGGGCTTTGACGCGAAACGAGCAGAAAAGGAGTCAGGTGCTTGGGCGGGAGGAGCGGGGACGATCGGGTAGAGCCGCCGTCCGCCCGCCTCGCGACGCTGTCTCGCTTGCATCATAAGCGGCTTCCTGAGCTGAGGGGAGCGCAGTGTTGAATGCCTCGTCTGCACTGACGTCTGACGACCCTTGAAGCCCCGGCCCCATGCCCTGGCTCTATCCACCTCCAGATCTTCCTTCACTGCGAGCAAGAGGTGCCGTACTGCACACAGGTACGGCATGGGCTTGCTTTTGGGGGTTCATGGGGCTCTCGGAACACGCCCGCTTTTCTTGTTAGGGGGGCTCCCTTGTGCTGACTGATGCCACCCTGCGTCCCTCCTCTTGCACCGCCACCACCCCTCCTCGCCGCCGTCGCCGCCCGCAGGTCCTGATTACGCAGTTCACGGAGCGGCGCGGCGCCAAGGACTACGTGGCGGCCGAGATCGTGGTGGAGAAGGAGAGCCAGAAGGGCATCATCATCGGGGCTGGCGGCAGCATGCTGCGACGCATCGGCGCGGCGGCGCGCCGCGAGATTGAGACGTTCCTGGGGCGGGAAGTGTTCCTGGAGCTGTCGGTGCAGGTGGGTTGGTTGGGAGTTGGGCGATGAGGGTTGGGGGTCGGGGCGGAGTGGATTGATGTATGCGGCGGCGGCTCCCCCGCGGCAGTATAGAAAGGCGCCTGCTTCGCTACACCCCGGACTTTGATGATCGGGACCGGGCGTTGAAGCCGCGTTGCTTCGGGTGTGAGGATGTGGAAAGGACGCAGACCGAGCCGGGCGGAGGTGCGCCTCCGGTTACGCTCGTGCCCGCCGCACCCTGCTCCTTGGCGCTCTGGGGTCCTCGCCTCACCTGCGTACCCCTCACACACATACCCCACAAGGTCTTCGTTCTCCTGTGCTTCGCGTTGTGGTGTGACCCGTTTCCCAACTCCCTACTACCCTACCCGCGCCCCCACCCCTCGGATGCTGCCAACCCAGGTGGACAAGGACTGGCGGGACGACAAGGAGGCGCTCAGCAAGTATGGGTACTTCAACCCGCAGATGATATGATCCCGGAAACTCTTGTCTACAGCCCCGGGGCGTCTATCATTGCAACGTGCGTACGATAAACTGGGTCGGTCGCGGAATGCGTGTGGACCAGTGCCATCGTGAGCTGTGGCAAAGCGTTCCGCGGAAGAGCGGAAGAGCCCCGGGTCGACGATGGATCGTCATTCGGCGTGGGGCAGTTGTTGCGATGGGGGCCTTGTTGCCTTGTTGTCGGGTGACTTGGCCAGGGCTCTGGCCAGAGGGCCAGCAGTATGTATGCGATCTTGCGGTTCTAGAGGGCGCAAACAAGTGTGCAGTGCCGTTATGTTGTGTGAGGCTCTGTGAAGCGTGCCTATGGGCACATCAGGCGGCGGCGGCAGCGGCGGCAGGTTGCGTTGCGATGGGCGTGCGGCCGGTGGCGTACAACTGCTCCAGAACTTCGCGCAGAGGTAAAGAGAGCTTCGCACGCTAAGACCCATGGGCCGCTGCGGGAACGGAGACGCCCGAGACGTGGCATACGGTATGCGGGACCCGAGGTTTAAGTGGATTGAGGTGGCTTGGTCCAGGGACCTCTAAGGGACACGAAGGTTGCCAAAGGAGGCAGAGCCGACGGGTTGCAAAGTGACCCTGTGCAACTCGGAAGCCTGATCCGACTGCGAAGTAAGGAGGCCTTCCACACGAGGCGTCTTGGAACCGCGTCGTTTGCTTTCACACAAGCACTGCTCCACGCGTGCGGGGTGGCGGTGCGTAGAGTCCGGTGAATTCCGGCTTTGACACGCGGCCTGGGGGCTCGGAGATGGGCGGCGCCCCAAAGCAGGCTCGCTGGCAGCGGAAGGTGAAGGTGCGGCGTGGCACGCCGGAACGGGGTCCCTTCGGCTGCCAAGCACATCAGGGATCACCACTTTGCCCGCAGTTCTTGAGTGCGTGCACTGCATCGCGCCGTTCTTGTCATGAGCCCGGGTGGAACCCGGTGGAGCCGAGCAAGGGTGGATGGACATCCAGGTTCAGGGGCCTCGGGCCGGGGCGCAGTTCCTGGCTTGTGAGGCAATGTGCACACCTAGCGCCTAGAAGTGTCGTTGCACGTCTAGGAAGGTCAGAGACCCAGTGGCCATCGTGCCACGGGTACTTTATGACTACTTGCAAGTATGATAACGGCAAGCTCTTGCTGAGTGGTTTTCAGCCATTCAGCAACTTAGCGAGCGGCATTTTCCGCCCCGGAGTGCACAGCAGGAGGTTGGGCAGTTGGAAGTCCCTACGACCGCGCACCGAGCTGACGAGACTGCACATACCCGAGAACAGGCTCCAATTTACAGTGGGAAACGCAGTAAATACGCTCATGGGAGCTGGATGCACGCTTCTTCTTCTGGACCTTGCTCTTGGCTCTCCCCGCACGACGAGCCCGCAGTAGCCGCGTGATTCCGCTGATCAAACCGCAACTTAGCTTATCTGTGATACCGGACTTGGAATGCCGCCCAAAGGTCAGGACTGTTTCAGCAGTTTGCGCCAGAGGCCGTAGCGTACTGTGCCGACTCTCCTCGCCTGTGTTGCATTCAGGAGATGACGAAATGCACGAGGACGACGTGGACTTGTGTGACGGCGAGCTGCTGGTGCGTTGCGAGTGGGATGCGCGACACCGCGGCCTGTGCTTTAACGTCCCGCTGCTGCAGGGTGACGGTGACGATGAGGAGATCAACTTCGTGGACGATGGCAGCAAACTGAGTGACGAAACTCGGAGATTCGACCGGATTGTGGGAGCGCTTGAAGGTGCGAGCCAGGAGAACCTTTATACCATATTCTCATCACGTCGTGATTCCGTAAGGGCTTTGATATGGCGGGTGCCGGGAAACGCGGAAACGCTGCTTTCGCTGAGGACCTCTTCGTCCGCAGACGTGCTCATGGATCCCGAGTTCGAGGAGCTCAGGGAAGGCTTCTGCCGGGAGAACTGCCAGCACTTTGAGGTGGGTTGGGACCGTCGCCCCCGCGGCTCCTCGTCCCCGCGCCCTCTCGCTCACGTCCCTTTCTCCTGCCGCAGGACTCTGATGAAAACAAACTCATATACACGGATATCTTTAGCAAGTACACGGAGCTTGTGGAGAGCATGATAGAGAGCAAACTGAAGCAGGCCGTCCCAGGGTTCAGCATGGCGGAGTTCATGACGCTGCTGGAGTCCCACAAGGACAACCTCATGGCCGAAGTGTTTGACCTGCTGCTTTCACTAGCGGACTTTGAGGCGTTTAAGGAGGTCATGCTGTCCTACAAGCGGGACGCCAGCAGCGAGGGGCCCGCCTTTGAGATCAACTGCACGCCCCTCAAAATCTACACCGAGGTGCGCGGGAAGGGATCCAGCACAAAGCACTGGGGCGGCAGAAGGCTGGTAGGATCTTCAAACAGCAAGCACAGGCAACTCGCAAGCTATGGGGCTTGGGTTTAGGCGTGGTGTGGCCAGGGGCTGTGGCCCAGTTGCCAATCACCATGGGCCTCAACCCTGTAGGGCGTATTTGCCTCGCACGAGGGCTAGTGCCGGCTCGTCCTAGGGCGTTTATGCGCGACCATGGCAAGCCACCGCTCACCGACAGGCGCGCAGCCCGTCCCGGAAGTGGGGTAGCGTCCGCGCATGGCACTCCGCAGATGCCCATCCTGAACTGGCTCGCAGTTAAGCCGGTCCACATGTGCTGCAGCCCGGCGTGTGTCAGGTCTCATAGTGTCAGGCCTTATCGATAGCATTCGACTCAAGGTGCAAATGTGAAGATGCTCCTTGGGTTTCACGCGTGCGTTTGTCTCCCGGGAGCCGGTCGTGGCAGCAGGGGCCTTGGACTGGGTGCGACCATGGGGCGGCCTCACTGCAGAAGCATAGACAGCCGAGAGGTCCTGGGATGGCATCCCGTTGAGGCCTAGGCTTCTGCAGTATGTCCAGGCCTTGAGGCGGACTCGGCCATAATTTGTTCTGCACCCTCCTCCTAACTCGGTCCGCTCTGCAGGAGCAGGAGGACGGTGACGCGCGGCCGGACCTGGACCGCATGCTCAAGATCTCGCCCATGGCCGCGGGGGCCAAGAAGCGGTGACCAAGACGGTCGCCGCGTGCCTGCGCCGGCGGGGGCACTTTGGCGCCGGGCTTATGACGCAACGGGTCGGCAACGGCGCCGCGCAGCGCCCGCCGCTCTGTGTCAGTCGGTGTCGGCATGAGGAGGGGCGCTCTGAGATGTTGCCCGGCCGGAATGCGGCGTCAGCGGTGGCACGTACACGTGGTTCTCTTTCAGTGGGCAGCACAGCAGCGCCGTACCGTGCGCATGCATGGTGTGGCTGCGTGCCGGAGAGCTTCCGCGCGTGAGCAGGCGGCACAACGGCTCTGATGCGGCGGCCTTGCAGGCGGCGTCCCGGCGGGGGGACCCACGCGAGGGCCCCAGGCGGGGCCTGCCGGCGTAATGAAACGGCCGAGCCTGGCACGCCCGCCGACTCGCTCGGCAGAAGAGCTGTAGCCCCTACTGTGGCCTGGGGCTGGCATGGCTGCGGCGGCTATCTGGGTGCTTGCTGGCTAGCTTGCGGAGCGGCTGCGTTGCTACCTGCTGGAGGGCTAGGCGGACTGACTCTGGCAAAGCCGGTTTGAGCCCGGAGCGAGGGTGGCAGCAGCAGCTGGCGTGGACTCATGATCACGGGTCGTCTACGGGGCACGGGGCCGAGGGGGAGGGCGAGGGGCGGAAAGGGTGGCGAGCGATTCTGATTGCGCCTTGGGCGTGTGCCGCCACGGGGAAGGTGGGCAAGAGAAGATACGATGCTGGGAGGCAGGGCTATTCATTCCGTGATTTGCATTCGGACGGGAGGTACCAAATGCGCAAGACGGTGGCATCAGGTCAAGAGGCGTGGGTTCTGTACGACAGCTAGCATGTCTCTTGGACGACGTTTGTGCGCGCGCGTGTACATGGTACCCCGCATCGAGCCGTAGCTACGTGGCGCGGCGCTGTGTACAGTAAGCTCAACAGCGGGGATGCGGTCGGTGGTAGCGCCTCTGGAATGCCATCCCCGTGCATCCTCCTGGCCCTGTGCCGCCGCAGCTGCTGTCCGAGCCAAGGTCCTGGTGTTCTCTGGGGGCACGATTAACGGCGTGCAGCGCACATGTGCAACGACTAACAAACTGCATACGGTATCCCATCCATCATTCTGACGTGAGGCAGAGGCGATTGTGCGGCGTGTCCCTGCTGTGGGGCATCATGTCGCGGGCGTGGCCGGCGCATGGTCGCGCCGTCGGCGGCTGTGTCGGGAGCCTGGGGAGGAAAGTAAGCTAGCAGTGAGGAGCGCGTCGCTGGCCGGAGGCATTCAGGACATTTGCATACATGAGCGTACGGGACCCAACCGCACCATCTCTCTCAGGTGCGCGTCGGTCCACTGGTGTGTGTGGGTCGTGGAGTACTGGCCAGGGTGCAGGCGGCGGGCGGACGCAGACACTGGGGATGCTCCGTACTCGGCCCGGGGTGGGGGTTGAGGGTGTATCCGGTGCTGCCCCGCTTGTTTGCTGCCCACCTCGTTAGCAGCGTGTGGCCTTCCGGGCTGTAGCGCGCTGCGCTGGGGAATGGGCGCACTACCTAGTGCGCCAGCGCGGTGCCTGAGCGGGTGTCGGCTGTCGTGAGATGCTTGGGGCGTATCGGCGCCGATCGATTACGGTACGGTGTCCGCCAGTCGGCGGCTGGGCCTGGGACATGTCAGCTGTGCCAGCTGGCGTTGCTTGGGGGCGACTTCTTTGGCGCGGCCATGCTTGGCCTCGTCTTTGTGCAGGCATTCGGAACGAGCTGGAGCATGCGGGAAGGCTGGGTCCTCGTGCCGTGTGCATGATCCCACGCTGCCGGACGTACAGCTGTGTTTCTGCTACTCCGATGCAATGCCAACTCATTTGCGTAATTTTGACGTGTCGTTATTCGCCACAGAGCTGCGCGTGAAACAGCATCAGCCTGCGAAAGCGCCTTGGAACACCGCAGGAGCAGTAAAGCATGGGAAGCTCCCCATAGCGCCTCCCGAATTTGTCCATGGCCATTCGAATCAGCACGTCCTCTCCATGATGGCTCGGCTCCCTGACGTGATTTCCTATCCTCAAAAGGTTACTCGGTGCGGCGGCTTCTTAACCGAGCGACCCATGGGTCATGAATCCTATGCGATTCGACCGGCCTGCGCCATGCTCCGCGAAACACCTCTACATGTCATGATCCACTCTAGGAATGCGAGGTCCTTCACTTTCCTGGGAAACCCTTCGCTCGGCCTTCACTTAGCTTCAGTCCTTCACAATGGCAGGAGCTCTTGACTAATGGCAAGGGCGCGTGGAAGCTCTTGACTACCGGCAATTGCGCTTGGCTAGTGGTACTGATAGGAGCTCATGACTTTGCGGAATTGAGGGGAGCTTTGGACTAGCGGCAGGGGGAGCAGTCGGGTTTGGCAGGCGGGCAGCTGGCAGGTGTGGACGCCACATGGCTAAGATTCCGGACCATACAGGCTGGATGATGTTTTCTGTTTTCGGATTGCTGGTGAAGGGGCATCGCTGCGGAACGAAGGGGCATCACTGTGGAACGAAGGGGCCTTCCGATTGCTGGTGAAGGGGCATCGTTGGGGAACGAAGGGGCCTTCGTTTTTGTAGTGAAGGGGCCTTCGTTCCTGAGTGAAGGGGCTTCGCTGGTACGATGAAGGGGCCGTCGGGTGCGGCCTTCATTTTGTAATGAAGGGCCTTCGCTACAAAATGATATTTCGCCCTCATTTTCCGTGCAAAGTGAAGGATGTCAAAATGAGTGCGGACTGAAGGGTAAATGAAGGGTAAAGTGAAGGGTCGCCGTTCCTTGACCTGCCTGGACGCCTCTTAACGTGTTGCACGCAGCTGCCATGTTTATCCATGCCGTCCAGGCTCATGT
>LSYV01000028.1:1170064-1210477 GCA_001584585.1 Gonium pectorale | reverse complement strand
GGGCTGGCACGGCGACGACGGCGGGCAGGCGTCGAGTCTGCCGGATCCCACGAGGGCGTGGCTACGAGGGCTGGTACGTCGCCGGGTCTTGGAGGTAGGTCCGGGTCCTCAGTGAGGAGGTCACGGTAGGCGGGGGTACGGCGAGCATAGTAGAAGGCATGTGGCGTAAACTGGAGGAGCCGTCCATAAGTCCGGAGCAAGTTGCGCTGGGAGTATCCGCTGCCGTGGAGTGCTTGCACAATGCGTGCCATCTCGAAGGCGAAGTTGTCCGGATCGGTGATGACACGGCGGAGGCGGTGGAACTGGCTGGCGAGGAGGGCCCGCTTGGTGGGAGTATTAACGTTGCTGTCTGCAGCAATGAACCGCGTGAGGCGGAGGCCTTGAAAGCAAGGCTGATCCCGTTTGTCGTAGAGCCGGGTGACGAGGCGGGCGGTGCCATCAGGGGCCGAGCGTAGGACCAGGAGAATGTCCAGGAATGGCAGGGCATGGGGGCCGAGGTGGGGGTGCCGCTGTCGTTCAACCTGGCACGGACATGACACGGTGTGCCCGCGGCCTAGCCAGCCGCTCCGTGTGGCCACGCACAACCTCGGTGGTGCACGGTCTAGCTCTCCGGGACTCCAGCTCAGATGCGCAAGATGCACGTAGCAGTCCGGCTGTGGGCGCAGCAACGCTTGGATGCGATGCATGTGCCTTCAGGAGATAGACGCACCAGTCCTCCTTCGGTGACCGCCCTCATCAGTTTGAGCGGCAGCTCCAGGCAGCCGCCGCCCGCCTGCATGGCCCTGGGTCACCCAGGGCCAGGCTGGGTATATGGTCGTCTCGTAACAATGCGCTCCCCTCGTGGACCCATCCTCAGGCGTCACCATCCTCGTCCGCTCGGATCTGCTTGCCTCCAGCCGCATTCAGTGCACATACAGCCCCACTTGGTCCTGCAGCAGCCAAGCACGCACTGTCCCCCCTGCGCCTGCCTGCCGCTGTGGAGCCTGCAGCCGCGGCCCCATATCACTCCTCGATCATCACTCCATGTGCAGACAACTACTGCCACCACCGTCGCAGCTGCTGCCGCCATGCATCTATCACGGCTGTTGCCACCGCAGCCACGCTGCTAGCTGGGGAGTCCGCCTGCAGCTTTCCCACCACCATGGCCCCAAACCAATCCGCCCTCCCCCTCTGCCGCCAGCCCGACCGCGCGGCCGCCCCACACCGGCCCCCTGGCTGCGGGGCATGTTGTCGTCACCTCACCAACGTGCACCTGCCGGTCTCGTCTCAAGCGGCCTGCACTTCTGCCTGCCTCTGGCTCCACATATATGCCCCTGTCCTTGGGCGTCTACCGTTCTGTACTCCAGCAGCAGCTGTCCCTCAATACAATGCCGAGGCAGATGTATGTACGCGAAAGCAGCGAATCCTGGGCACTGACGTTGAGGACCTTTACACAGCAGGTGAGAGAACACAATGCAGCAAGCGCGCGCAGCGCAGCGAGCGCAGCAGGCAGCCAAAAAAACCAGTGGCGCCGGTGGGCGGCCACCAACCGAAACCGCCCACGCGCCCCCAGTAGGCAGGCGCCCGCCCGCAGACGCCACGCGACGCCAACAGCAGATAGAGGCGCCAAGCGCAGCCACCGAGCGACCGCGACCAGCAGCAGGCAGGCCAACAACAACGAACGAAACGGCTGACCACGCACCCAACGAAGAAAACGCCGCCACGAACTGGCGACGCAACGGGCCACGAGAGCGAGACGCCAAAAGCCTCCGGCAGCCCCCGTGCACGCACGCTCGCAAGCAGCCACGTACACCAGTCAATCCTGCCCGCCGGGAGCTAATCCCCTTGGGCTGAAACCCAACGCAGCCAGCAACACCAAGCGGGAACCATACCGGTACGGCCGTTCGCCTGGGCGCGCCCATCGATCGCACCCGAAGCACCCCAACAAATACAGCCCTTGCTCCATTTGACTCCGTCCACCGCAGGTAGGAGGCGCCCAGAGGTAGGCCGGCCGCCACGCCGCTGCAATGCTGGATGATCATCATGACGCGACTGCAATCGGGAGGGGGTGAGCCGGCGGGAGGCTTGGCAGCAAGGGATGGAAGTGAATCAGCATGTGAACGAAGCAAGCTCTCTCACTGAATGTGAAGTCAGCATGCCGAACGAACAATGAGGGCTCTCAGCGCTAACAAGCTTGGAACAGCTGTACGGCTTCCGTACATCCAGAAGAGAGCTTAGCCCTTTCGGGGCTACGGCCTAAGCCTTACTTTGTACATTTTCGTCGCCGTCTGCCGACCACGGTCCCGCCACTCTTCTCCTCCTCCTTCCCCGTGCGTGCTCTCTAAAACCGCGGCCCAGGCCTACATCCGACCCGCATGGCGTTCACTGGCCACGAGGACCTTCGCACGCAGCTGCAGGCCTGGCTGCAGGACGACCTCGTTGCCATGCCGGAGGCAGAGCAGCCTGAGGCTGTGCGTGTTAATTGGCCTGGTGGCCCAATTTTAAGCGGCGCCTGACCGCCAATCAAGTAATAAGCAAGGTAGCCACGCTCAACCACCTGGCCCTCTTCCGCCGTCTGGCCGCCATCCATCCATCCAGCACCAGGGTGACTGTCATGGCCGCCCAGACGGCCGTTCAGTTGGATCCGGGCTTAGCTGAAGCCCTTTCGTCGAGCCTGGCGGGCGCCCAGCAGGCGGTGCTGGCCGCGGCACTGCACTGCAAGCCGGCAGGCAAGGCCAAGCAGGCTGGCCTCAGTCCGGGTGCGTGAACGGCCCTGCCCGGCCCTTACAACCACGGTTCACTCGCTCCATGCAGCAATCTACCACTACTACCACATAAGCATTCTGGTCTGCGCCTAGCTAGATCGATGCCATACCTTAGTGACCAGAATAAAAGCCGTGGGAGGCTCCGGATGGGGCTACATACTGACCGGGGCGGTGGCTCTGGCGGCTACTATATCGGCCTTGCTCGCCTCCCTTTGGTCAACCTTCCTGCGAGCTGGTGTCAAGCAAGTGAAGTAAGTGGGGGCTCGGACACAAGCAAGGAAGTCTTCTGATGTGTGCCTGTGTGAAAATCGTCACCTTGATTTGCAGCACGCATCACCGCGCGCATGACTTCATTGTGTGCATGTACGGTGGTACCGTAGTGCACTCGCTCCTTAGTTTTGTTGACTTGCCGTGGGGTTAGTGCCCACCTTCATACATTCAAGTGCTATGCTTCCATTCCAATCGCAACTCCGCTAGCTCTTCTCGTAAAGCGGCGGGCGGGTTTCTTGGCCGGCCAAGAAACCCGCACAAGTTATTAGTACGTACCAGGGGAGGTCTCCCTTGGGTAGTACATGGGATGCGTTAGGCAGCATGGCATGGAGCAGGCCGTTGCCACGGATAACATGTGTGTCGTACGTCGAGGATCCCTTTCATTCCATGTAGACTTTAGATAGGTGGGGGTGTGTACCGTATTACAAGTAATGGAAAGGCGTATATATACCAATCCCATGTGCAAACAGGGCGATGTACGGCAGGTAGATGATTCGATGTGGGCGACGAGCGTTCGTCCCTATTGCTGCTGCCTACTGATCTCCACGCACCCGCTGATGCTGCAGCTAGGCACACACCCCGACCAACAAGGGCACCAGCCAGCCACCAGGCCGAAGTGGAACCGGATTTACCTATCTAGCCACCCCGGCGATCGCGCGAGGGAAGGTAAATCAAGTTAGGGCCACGTGTACGCACAAGAAAGGAACGCCACAACAGAGTTATTAATGAAGGATCGAGTGCGCGATCGATGGGCTGATTTCAGTAAGCACTTCAAGGAAAACGGAATAATCCTCACACGCAAACATAGCTACGCAGCTCTTGTACGGCAGTACGAACAAGCGCGACAGGGTGAAGCACATGGAAGTGAGGAAGTAAAAGCGGCGGCCGAGCGAGCGGCTGAGCGAGCGTGCACATATACAAATGGCTTGAAACAGCAAAGCGATCATCATAAGGCCAAGCAACGGGGAGGCGGCGGGGAGCACGAAAGTGGGCAACCCCAGTCACATGAAAGCATTAGTAGCCCAGGCGTAAAACAAACAGAGATTTGAGTGGCGATTCTCTTTGTAATCATACGGCGTGTAACACGGCCTCATCATGGCTCGATCGTGAGGACGAGACACCCACCTGAAGGACGCCCACTACTACAACAAACAAGCACCAAAACATAAACCCACCCGCCGGAAATAAACAAGCAGCATCCATGGCCCTTGTTTGCGATTCTATCTGCAGGGCGGGTGCGCCCGATGAGCGCGCGACGGAACAGCCACAGCGGTGGATGGGCATCAGCTGCCCACCCACCCACCAGCAGCTGCTCGCTTGGGCATTGTATCAAGAGCAAGGTGCGGCGACAGACAGCAGCAGCGGCACCTACTATACCGCAGGCAGTGTCTCCCCGCATGCACGTACGTACCGCCGCCAAGAGCAGGCAGCAGCCTCATGATGATGACACGCACGCTATGGGCTGCCCTACTAGCCGTACAAAAGACCAGCGACCCAGCACGCAGCCACACCCCGCCGCATACATTCGCATACATAATACGGGCACTCATTATATCAAGGCCAACTTGTTAGGCCATTCAGGCAAGCAAGCAAGAAGCTCAAAGTTAACAGCATTGGCGAGTGACCTCCGCTCCAGGCGATGATGAACGAAGCAGCGATAGATGGCAGTAGGGATGGCTGAACGCGCTGTATGTGCCGTCACGCACTACGCACGCACACCAGCGGCGTCGGGCCGCTGCACTGCACACTACTGTATCGTATGCACTGCAAGCACGTATGTCGCGCACAGCAGGTAGGATAGCTAGGCGGCGGCGGCCCGCCGCCCGCCGCCGCACGCACATACAAACCCGGCCGTTCGCTGACGGCCATTGACTGACTAGCTACCGGCGCCGCCACGAACCACCGGCACGTGGACATACGTGCGCACAGGTTCGTGATAAGATGATGACGAGGTACGAAGCAGCAGATAGATAGGCGAGGAACGGATGGACCCAAACGCGCGCCGCCATGCGGCCGAGCAAGCAAGAACGCGTAAGCGAGCACAGCTAGCGTCGGGCTTCCAGGTAGATCGATACGTTGGCTTGATTCAAAGGCGGGGCTCGTCCACGGAGGAGCCCTTCCGTCCGCGTCTGCGCGATGCATGGCCAGGTCCACAAACGCACACATAGCTGACCTGCGGGCACAGCAGGATGGAGACAGATCCGTTAGTTCGCTGCTGCACATGTACGTGCATGCATGCATGCTTGTTTGGCTTAGTTGACCTCAGTCCCCGTGCTCTTGGCACAGCACAGCAGCAGCGAGCAGGGGCCCGCCGAGGGCCTAGCTCCGCCGTCCGGGGATTGTGATGTTCGACCCCGCCGCCGCCGCCAACCTCAGGTAACATAACATTAACACTACCGGCAACCGATCGACGCCAAACAAATAAAACAAATAAAACAAATAAAACAAATAAAACTCGATCGCCAAGTAAGCGCGCACGTGGGGTGCGTGCGACAGTCTTTCACTCACCAGTGGGCGCGCGGACGCCTTGTTAAGTCAGGCACTAGTCTGCGCTTAAGAAGCCGGCCAGTTGCAGCAAGCAACCCTCAAGCCTGCGGCGTGCGTGGTGGTACGTGGCAGAGACAGGGGCGGATCAGGAAGCAAGGCGCAAGCGAAGTTGGGCCAGCCAAGTACGGCATCATAACTACTGTAGGCAGGTGCATGCTGCACGCCGCCCCCTACTTCACGACAGCTTGATTTCGGCGGCCCCAATAATACGACATGTATATGCAATGTTGCGTCATGCCTTTACTGAACAGGACTCGTGAGCAGCTGCCAGGCTGTATGTCTCATTATGCATGCGTACGTGCGTGGGCGGGTGGGTATGTACATGCTGCTGACGAGCCGTTGATGAGATTCATTGAATGGGGGGCCGATCATAGAAACGAGATGATGGCCCAGCCAGCCAGCAGCTACATATGGCTGCAGGGAACACTTTAATTTGGGCTGATTGGGCTCCATCCCTTTTGAGCGAGTCCGATTACATTAGCTGCATCCAGCAGGCGCTCGTAGCGCTCGATCGGCGGTCGCTTACCGTTCAGGGCCGTGTCGTCCTCGCTGGAACCCTGCAGACAGGCAGGTATGTATGTTGTTATTGTATCAAGTAAGGCGGGAGTACGTAATCGATTACTACCATCCAAGGGCGGGCAGCAGGTTGCTTGGGGCGGCGGCGTGCGTGCGTGCATAGCGTAGCGTGCGTACCCTTAACAATGTACGTATGTGCCGTGCAGCGCATGCACATACAGTTGGGCCGATCGATGTACATACCGTAGCGGCAAATCACTTCGTTCAGCATACAGCAGGCGCGGCAATGCAAGGCAGCATGCATGCGGCTGCCGCCTGCCGCATTGCGGCGCAATGAAGGCGGCAATCAAGCACCGACCGCAATCCTTCAACCGCGCACCAACAGCGAACGGCGGAAAATGGAGCGGGCACGGTGCTTGGGCGTACTTCGCAGAACATACACACACATGAGCACTGACAGATATCGGCGGCCTTGATGGATGAAAGCAAAGACCAGCAGCCACCATCTCATCTCCCGCCCTGAAACCAACCCTAGCTAGCTACACGTCCCTCGCTGCCACCCTGAGAGGCAGCAGCCTCGTGCTTGTGGCGGGCCGCGACCCATCCAGGCCAGCGCCGGGCCGGAGGCGTAAAACACCACGCACGAGTGCTTGCACATTCACATACACACGCTCCGGCTCCGGGCGTACTAGGCGTACTGTACATACGATGCAAACGTACGAACGCACGCACGCACCACGGGGTCTTCCCAGCGGACTGCAAAGCCGCAGATGTAGGTGTAGTAGGGGCACCACTTCCAGCTAGTCCAACTGGAGGCAGGGGCGGCCCGGAGGTGAGCGAATCAGGAAGGTAGGCAGGTTGGGATAGTATTTACTAATAAGATGATAGTTGGGACCGTCAAGGCCTTGCTGCTGACGGTAGGCCAGGGTGGTTGGCTGGGCGGTATGGGGTGGATGGGCAGCAGCTAACGGCGGCTCGTTTCTGCACACTTCCAGAATTCATTGGTGAGGCGCGCGGTAGCACGTACGTATGTACGGGAATGATGACATCGGGTGCGTATACATGCGGTGCCCGCCGGCTTAAGCGCTCATGCATCATCCTCCGTTGTGTATGTATGGGCAGAGGCGGCGGGAACGGACGGATGACGCGCGTGCGCGCGCCCAGCCTGTTATCTAGCTAGGAAGATAAGTCCGACCGCCGTGCACTGTAACCTGATGATGTTCGATTACGGTACGACAGTGCACGCAGTGCACGCACGCACCCTGCCGTTGTATCTGCGCCGGCCCTGCACTACACATCGTTCTAATCGTTCTATCTAGCTGGGAGGGACGGAGCGAGGTCCCCTGCGTCCCACGGTCGCTCAAGGTGGATGGCGCGCGCGTCGCCAGTCAGTCAGCCAGCCAGTCGTCCGAGCGATCGACGCCGGCCCCGCGATCTATCGAGGAAGCGAGCAGTACTCACTCTCCCCAGTAGCCGGGGTGCACCTCCAGGGCGTAGGCGGTGCCCAGGTCGTCCGTCTTGCCCACGCGGTTGTTGTAGCCGCACGCAAACCTGCACTCATGAACACACGCGGGGTGAAACGCATCGCTTGCCTCTCACCCGTCCCGATCTTGACCTCGCTCGATCGAACAACCGACATACCCATTATCGTGTGTGGTCATGCATTCGGATAGATGGGGCGGACCAGAAACAAGGCCCTATGTATAGCTATATATGAAATAAACCATAAGCAATGCCCTGCACCTCTCCGACCTGGGTCACAGTTGTAATTGTGCCCCATGCCTCTATACATCCCGCTCCGCTCTTTGGTAGTTACAATCGATCCATTTGACAGTTATTGCGGTGGGTTATCCTCGCTACCTCACCTGATGCTGTTCATCGCCGTGTCGTCGTTGCTGTATTGCTTGCCCTCAAAGCGGACCTGCACTCCCGTGAAGTAGCGGCCGTCCTTGCACTCGGCCAACGTGGCCTGCAATCAAGCAAGCGTGCGGCAGCAAGCGCGCGCAGATTCGGCTCGCAACGTGCACCGTCGGCAGTACGTAGGTAGGATGGAGTGGTGGCCCATGCATCCAAGAAGCCTTCATCTATACCGGTCGACATTTTCAGATTTGGAATAAATTGAAAGCTCCAGCGGATGGTAAGGGAAGGCTCAGAGTGTGGTCATGTGGCGGTGCACGTGCGTATCGCACGTAAATGATTGTGGACGGCACAAGGAAGTAGATAGAACAGGGGGAAGCGAACGAATGGAGAAGTACCGGTAACCTAGAAACTGGTGCGCCCATGCATCCCGCTGGCGCACGCACGGCTGCAAATGTGCATGTTTGTAAGCATGAACTGTCCCACCGGCGGACGGATGGAGTGCGTGCCTCCTCCTAGTTGGGAGATGTATGCCACCTCATCATGGCCGCGCGCGTTGTCTGACCCATGGGTCATCACTGCGTGCCCATCCATGCGTGCTGGCTCTCCTCATGCCCTGCCCACCTACCGATGCGGCGTTCTTCTGGCTGCCGTCGTACCAGCCCGTCCCCCACATGCCCTCGTTCACCATCAGCTGGTCACCGTTCTTGCAGTTGACCCTGCGCGTGATGAATGGGGGTGAGGGTGCGAAGCACGTACGTCCGCATGGGGAGTTGATGACTTACGGTAGTGCTATCTATCTATCGAGGGCAACCGTTGTGGCTGCGAATCGAACGCACGCACGGCTGTATGGCCGCCTCGCTCGCTACCTCCTGGCACGTATGCGTATGGAGCCGGCTTCTGGCCAATTGCCCATTAACGGCCCGGCGGTCCACTTGCTTGTCATGCATGTTATTCGCCCTTTAATCGTGCGTCGTCGTGGTCAGTGCCCCTCGCCTTGACTAGAGTGTTGAAAAGGAAAAGAGACGATAGATTGAGAGTATGCTCGCGCGTCGTTCGCGCACATGCATGGATCAGTACCATCCTGGCCTTGCGTGCTCATCCGACGATTCCGTCTCATCATGTATGCAGACCCGCCCCACACCCTGTTTCGCTCCACCGTAGCCGCACTGGCCGTACTCACTTCAGACCTGCGGGGGCCGGGCGGAGGGACGGATCGGATGGGGCGAGGTCAATCTATCGGCCATTGACTAAGATCATACATCTAGCTCGCTGACCGCTGGACGACAGCAGTTGAACAAATATCCAATAAAACCCTTGATAGAGGCACTCACCGTTGAGCGCCGTGTCGTCGTTCTCGCCCTGCTGGTTCTCAATGCGCAGCGCAAATGACACGGCCGGCCGGCCGATCGTCCCCTGGCTGCTGGCAGAGGCATTCACGTTGAGGTTGAGCTTGTTCACGCCGCAGAACGACGCCCTCTGTATGCACATAGCAGCAGCACGTACGACGGGCGGTGCGGCATGAATGAATAATGGCACGTCTTTCGGGTCATCGTACGCATGGCACGCACGGCACGTACGGCACGCACGGCACGTACGGCACGCCCGCATGCAAGCGTAGTGGCGCGGGGAAACGCACGTACACATGGAAGGAAGCAAGGGCCTGCAGATGCGATGTCTGCGCTGGAGGATAACAAGGTTTTGCAGGGCTTCGTGGCTAGCTAATACGGATCTATCTGCAGGCTAATACGAATTTTGCAGCAGGGCTTGTATGCAGCAGGCAAAGAAGGTTTTGCAGGCGGGGCTTTGCAGGACATGTATGCGTGCACGGCGGTCGTCCCTTGATTAATTGTTGTGACCGAACACGCGGGTGCGTGTATGTCCCTTGCAAGCCCGCCCGCCCGCCCGCATGTGCATGCGTGCTGCTCATCAGGGGCGCGGCGAGTAGTCCGAGGCGAGTCGAGACGACTATCTCAGCGGATGGATGGGGCGCGCGACTGGATGGCTCGACACCTTGCGTGCTCCTTGCGCATGCATCGGGTGCCGTACGAACGTAGCCGTACATGTATGCGCATGATAGATGCCGTACGTAACAGCAGGCCCATCGCTTCCGCTGTCCCGCACGCACGCCCTTATTATTACTTGGCGTTGATCCATCCAGCCCCGCATCCAGCCCCCGACCTGCCTCACCTTCCAGTCACCCCAAATGCTGAAGCAGGAACCAAGTCGTGATCCACCAGCCACGTGCCGTACGTAGCATGATTGTGCGTGTTCGATGGCATCGGGTAGTCCCGTGCGTGCAGCATCGTGCGATCGATGCGATGCGGTATTGCAAGAGCGCGCAGATCCAGAGCAGCGTCAGCGTGCGTGGTAGATGGGATGCCATTCATCATCATCCACAGGCGGCGGCATCACGGTTGGGGGAGACAGAGGGCGGGGCGGGGGAGCAAGGGGGCGACGTGGGCAGTTCAGGAACCAACATAACAGGAATACTATTGTAGGGCGGGACAGGGGCCCAGAAATCCTCCCCCTACCTCACGCTTTCCTAAGTGACCCCGCATGACTACTGCGGCCCAAGTTCAATAGGCTCTGATAGGTGCATTTCAGGAGAGCAAGGTCGCTGTCGGTGGCAGCACCAGTCTACAGCATGCTTCAGGGATATAAATCTCTATATCCTTCATCCCACTCCGCGGTTTCGAACGTGCGCCCTACCCACACATCCCATCCATACACCCCATCCACATTCTTCGCAACGCGCGGGCCCTCCACACCATCACACTGCACACACGCACCCTTCGTGGACGCTGATCCAGGAGTTCAAGTTGAGGACTGTGGGGAGTTGGGAAGTTCGTTGTCAGTTAGGAAAGATTGTTGGAAGTGGCACTACTTGCAACCGCCAGCCATCAAACTAATGCACTGCCCCGATGGCCAATCCGTTGCGACACGCGCAAGCGCTCGCTCGTTCATAAGCGTTCATAAGCGGCATGCATGCATATTTGATCAAGAGCGCCATGATGTATGAAAACTGCTTTCGCATGCGTGAGTGCCGCTCGCTTCATTCCTTTATATGTGCGTGGCTGCCGAAGCCATTCACTCAGGCTGCCAAGGGCCAGCAAGCAACCACCAGTCGCACTTACTGACGGGGTCCGCCTCCACGGCCTTCACCGCCGGGCTGCCCTGCGTGCGGAGGAGGATGAGGGTGAGGAAACGGATTGATATTCTCGCTCTTACCAATGTGCAGCATGCGCCCATCCAGTCAATCAAGGGACTTCAATCACCAAGTGCCGATGAAAAATAAATAAACATGTAGGTAGGTGCCGGTGCTCGAGAGAGTGTGTACATGCGCGAAGCACGTGTGGCAGGGGCCTGCAGCGAGCATCTCCTCCGTCTTCCTCATCATCAACATTTTCATACCAAAGATGCGCTGTGTGGGGAGGTCTAGAATGCCGAGACGTGCGCACGCAGCGCCTGCTGCCTTGCTCCATTGATGATCAGCTGCGCAGCTGGGCCACCTGAACATATGCAATGTTGAGTAGTGCGTGCGTGGCCCTGGAATCGTCGCGCACTACCAAGCAAGGTGTCCGTCCACGCTTGCCCCACCCCGCCCTGCCTCTCGTTACGGTGCAGCATATATACATACTCACCCGCAGGTACCGGTTGGTGAGGCTGTCAAACCTGTAGGTGCCGAAGCTGAACCACAGGGACCCGAAGAAGTAGTCGACGCCCCAGAAGCCCTCCACCTTGACCTAAGAGGGGCAATGCATGCCGCGCGCAGACGCAAACAAAGGGGCGGACTAAGCGGACGGGCATTATCTCACTTCGACGGTCTGACCTCCAAAGCAACTGGATATAGAACGGGACTTTGAAAAGCGGGCAGGGCGAGCAGCCTGCTGGTTCATTCGTTGCCTTCGGCTCTGTCGGGCTCTTTAGGCTCTGCAACCCACCCGATCGACCCGCGGGTCATCACCCGCCGCATGCCATCTGTCCGTCACATACAGGCCCGAACTGAAATCGACACTCCCCGTTCATCAACGGACGGATCCAACCAACCGACGACTTGCCTCATCGATCCACGTGCAGCAAGCGCTCCACCTGCGGAGTGAGGGAAGCACGGGCATACTTTGTCAAGCAAGCGTCCGATAGGACTTGCTTGTGCGATCACCAGCAGACCGAAAAGGCATACGCACGCTTGGGAGAGGGCGACAGCGGGCGGCGTCGGCAAGTAGAGCACCATCATATGCACGCTTTCTTGATAAGCAACCCATCCAGAGACGCACTGTATGCAACATGTATGCAAGCAAGCGTTCCATTTACAGCGAGCAGATCGATAGACGTCGTCATCATACATTGCGCACGCGCTTCAACCCGTACGCACGCCAGTGACGTGCGTGCGCGGCGGTTGGTAAGTCGTTCGCTACCCAATATTCGCAGTTCGTCCATGGCCCCCCCGGCTTTGACGGACGTGTAACCTGTAACCTGTAAACTGGTACTGCTGCATGCTTGCTGCGGGGCCCGACGCGCAGATAGCTTTATTTGTGCAAGTGCAAGTCAGCGAGCCTAGCGAGCCGCTTACAGTATGTAGTAGGACAGCACATTGCCCCGCCCTGTCGTTAGTTACTGTCGTCGGGCTGACAATCGGCGGGGACGCAAGGGCGGCAGATAGAGGCAGGGTGGCGTCGGCAAATAGGTGCCATAACGCCGTGCAGTCGAAGTAATAAGGCATTATACTTACTTGAGGCCTGCAGTGGCCTCCGCCTTGACCACGAGGAACCAGAGCCTGCGGCACCACACCATTGCGGTGGCGGCGGAGATTAATTGAGGGCGATTGTAACCAATGTTCGTGCCAAGATTGACGGCCTTTGTCGACTAACATCGATCCGCAACAGCTATCTTCATTCGCAGCACGGCAAGACACACGATCAGCTGAACGCCACTCACGTGAGGGTGGCCTCTGCGAAGAACTCCATGGCCTCCCAGTCGCCACCTGATGGCCACACGCACACGAGCGATGTAAGCTCGCAAACACAGCATACAAATGAATGAAGGGCCGTGCATCATCAGGAGGCAGGGGACGGAGCAGCGCAGGGGTCGGAGCTTCCTTGACGGCACGCGACATGTATGCATACGATACATCCATCTGGGCATGCAGCATCAGCTCATACGGTGATTTGTTTAACGAAGGGGGATGGAGTCGAACTAACGCCTGGAGCGCGCGCAGCAGTACGTGCGCCGCGTACGCACGTAGTGTCAAGGGGTGGCGGCGTACGAACGTGCCCCGTTATTTGCCCCGTGCCGTCACGCACGGTCCGCCCGCCGCATCGCACATTCATGCACCGACGTCCTGTGCTGCCATACGCCCTGTCCAGATCTATCTTATCATCATATCTATGATGATGCATCACCAATAACAAGTAAGGCAGCGTTCATGCATGTTCGCCGGCCGCCACGCCCAGCAGCTGGCCCAGCCATCGCACGGATACATGGGTAGGTCTCGCCAGCTTCGGCACTCACCCACGCAGATGGAGAGGATGTCAATGCCGTCAATGCCCATCTGCGTAACCAGCCAGTTGCCCTTGCCGAGGCCCAGGCCCAGGGTCATGCAGCCCTTGACCTGCGTCCGCCATTACGTATACGTACCACCGTGCATGCAGGGTGATTTAGGGTCACTGCACTATGGTCATGATGATTAGATAGCGTACATATATGTTGTCGTGTATGGCGGCGGTGGGCGGGTGTATGGCATACGTAGCTGCTGGCAGCAGTTGGATACGTACGGTCGTGCGATAGATAGGTAGCGCCAATAATCCATACATCCCGAGCATGTGCACGCTGCATCCGTCCATAGCTAAGAGTACCGATAGCTGCTGAGGGGCGAGAGGCGGGTGCGAGCGACGCCTCCCTCCAAGCAAGGACCATGCATGCGCATCCGTACGTTCACCTGTCGTAATAATAACGTACATACACGTTTCCCTTACCTTCTTCTCGCACATGTTGCCCTCCAACTTCCCCGAAATGGCGAGCACGCCTGCAGCAGGGAGAGAGACAGGCATGCAGCGTGCGGCGGTGCGTCATCGCTCGAACGTAACGCCACATGCTGCCTTTTTTGTTGCAATCTATCTAGCTAGCTTGACGGATCGAAGATGCAACGTGTTGACAGTCCTCCCTATTCTACTGGGTCGAGGCCGGCTTGCTGCAGCAGACGATCTTGCCCACTGATGAGTAGTCATCACCCAACACAAACGTTCCTTTAGCAAGCACCGGACCCGAATGAGAATAATGAGAACTCAAAAAGCCCCTCTGTGGCGCTGGTCCTTCCTTGCCGACAGAGGCAGCGCCAGCCGTACGTGCGGCTGCTGTAAGCTGTACGTGATGTGTCGGCACGATGTACGACATGCATGAGGCCGAGCGTATATACTCGGCATCCATTCACTCACCGAAAACGGTACCACTGCAGCCCAGCGATCCCGCCAAATAGCCGCCACTGCATGCGTTGGTGAGGTTGAAGAGGTGGAGTCATCAGCAGCCGTGGCGGGGGTGGCGGCGGTCCGGTCCGGTGGCAATGCAAAGGTCGCATGCATGCAAGCATTTGGCTGGATGGACCGGGTGTGTGGGATTGTGCGCAAGCAGACGCAGGCGAGGTATGTAGGGCAGGCGGCAGCAGGCGTACATAAGGCACCCAGCCAGCCCGGGTGGGCCGGGCGGGTTATGATCCGCAGGCTGCCGGCTGCGCTATCAGCGCTATGTATGCATGGATGTTGACTTACGCGGCTCCGCCGACGATCTGGATCTCCGCAGTGCAAACGAGGAAGGGGATCCTGACGCTGAGTGATGCCTGGCTGCAGTTCCGGTTCTCGTGCTCCATTAGGGCCTGCACGCACAGCCGCGCAACGTTAGCGCGTCCATACGTTCATCGACGTAGGGCTCACCTCCAGACAGCGCATTATTAGCGAGGAGCGCGGAATAATGTGGCGGGCTGGCGATGTTTGATGTGTATACACGAGGCCGAGATAGAGTTGGGAGTGCGGCCGGACGGGACATACATACAAGAATGCGCCGGCACACACAGCACCGGCGGCATATACACACAGCGCCTCCCTCCCACGGCAAACTTAAGCCCACCGTACCCGGGTGCATGCGCAGTACTGCGCGTACGTTACGACCACGTATAAACCCTCCCGCCGACGTACGACACACATGCGCCCGCCCACCGCCCGCCCGGATGTACGGCTAGTACATACGGCAGTTCAGCCGCGTATCGTACATCATCATGCATACGCACGCAAGGCACTCACACGGCCGCTGCGCGCCAGCTGGTAGGCGGGGTGCACGCCGCCGTACATGTCGACCGCCCACTCGGGCCACTCGCCCGTGAAGCCGACGTGGTCCAGCGTCGCCCACTGCTCCGCGCGGCGGTGAGCCTCCTCCAGGCGCTCGGGCGTGTAGTACTCGAGGGCCCGGCGGCGCTCTGCACGTGCACAAGCGCACAAGCAGGTGCGTGTGTACGTAAACGTACGGCACGGGCACACATACACGTGATGACATGATGGTGCGCGGCAGTTGGAACTCGTACGGGCGCATCTATCCATCCCGCCTGACATCTAGCGGCCAGAGGGATTCAAAGAGGCGACCCGGTCTACACACGCCTCGCGCTGCTGGCTGGACTGCTGTCAATCAAATGGACCTGCCCCGCCCATACGCATCCCCGCGGCAGCCGCGCCGCTCCCCTCCCCTCCCTACGCACGTGCCGCCTGAATCCACTCCTCCGAGGGAGCCACTTCGCCGTTCACGGAGAAGGGCGACGTCAGCTTGGGAATGTACACGTTGGTCTGCGCTCGGCGACAAATAACAAGAAGCACAGCGACGTTGAGGGCGTCATGTTGCGAATTATTGTTTACAGCAGGGCTCCCGGACAGCAAGGACGCGTTCGCTCGTTCAATGGCGTAGACTCCGGGCGCGTGCACGTTGGTCTCAGGGAACGAGGACGTCAAGCTTGATTATATGCCGAGCTGGCAGCAGCAGATGGGACGCTAAAGCAGCTTGGCGTTGCGTCCACGGCCGCGGTCAGGTTGATTGGAGGAGCTTAAGGTGCATGCGTGCACCGCCGTGCTGTATGTGCGCGCGACAACGCGTATCGATTGCTGCTGTTCATTTTTTCGCGTGCATCGGCGGCATTCGTCCTGGGCATGTCCTTTGATTGCCCTTTGATTGGCCCGGGCCAATCAAAGGGCAATCAAAGGACATGCACAGGACGAATGCCGCCGCCTTCGCGGGGGCCCCCCTCCGTTTCCGCCCCCGCGCACACGCGCACGCGCCTGGCAGGCCTCAGGGACGGGCACCTCCCAGCTCTTCGCGTCGGCAATCTCGGGGCTGGACTCCGTAATGGGCTTGAACTCCAGAACGCGGATGCGGCCGGCGCCTGCGGTATGCACGTACGACAACGAACAAACGCAGTACAGTCGACACAGCGTACGTGTATGTGTAGCTAGTTTCAGCCCAGGAGTGGCTTACGAAGAGTGGTAATGGAGGGGCCAGCGGGTCGCGTGATTGGCAGGACAGCCAGCTAGCAAGGTAGATGCGAACTGAAATACATGGCTAGCACTCCGGGCCACTATGCAAATCCCGCAGGTCCGCGGGGCGTCTCAATATGTGTGCTGCAACGCAATCCCCGTCTGAGTCGCCCCAGCTGGGTGTGGAAATGGGATCATGCACGGGCACTACTACGGGCAGCGCCCGCGGATGCATCTCATCTGATTCGTTCATACCGCGTCCTGCTGTATGTGTACAGCTGATGACTAGGCGTCTAGGACGGGGCTATCTAGCTTACCAAACTGGGGGTGCTCAAACTTGAAAGCGATTGGCATGTTTCCGGTCAGCGTGTCCCAATAGTCCTGCGAGCACGTGCACGGCGTTTAGCGTAGATTCGTTCGCACAAGGATGTGCTAATAATGTACGGGAGCGAGGGAGGCTTCCAAAGAGCAATGGAGCCATACATACACATGCCGGGGCGGCACACGTATGTATACATATGGAGCGGTTGATGAGGTAGCTTGTGCGCATGTTGATTGCCCGCTATCCGTTGTTCGTTGTAATTAACGCCACACTAGCCACACACACTGCGCGGCGCAGGAGCGAGGGTAGGTGTCGCAAGCAAGCACGTGCGTACGACAGCACCGTGTGATCGATTCCTGCACCGCACTGTCGCACTGTCGCACGCCGATCCGTGCACGATAGGTGTATGTGCGCGTGAATTGCCGCCGTACTGTACGTAGAGCCGTACTCCCGTACAGGCTATGGTTACTCACAATGGTGATGTTGGACGATGTGCCGAACTGCTTCATGACCAGCTTGAAATGCCGGGCAAGGCTGCGGACATACAACGGAGGCACGGGAGGGCATGCACCGACCGTGCCGTTCACTGCCGAGGGAGTAAGGCCATCTGTCCGGTGACGTTAGCTAGTTGGCGCGCGCACAACGTTAGCTGGTGCACAACGCCCGGCGCCGCCGGCGACGGACCGTCAACACCTTGCTATAATCATATCATGCTGTTCATTGGAAATTCGCACGAAAAGGTACCGCAAAGTGGTGCCAGCAACGGCATGCGCAGAAGGCGCACCTGCCACCGTCGTCGAGTGTGTCCACGCCCTCATAGGTGAAGGACAGGACGCGGTCCTTGACGTCGCCGCCGCCCGCCGCCTGCTGCGGCGGCTTGGTGCTGTTGCGGCAATAGTACGGCACAGGGATGTTGGGGCTGCCCTCGCCCAGGGTCTGCGTAGGGGCGGATGGGAGGACAGGGGGTGTTTGAAGGACATATTTTCTGTGAAGGAAAGGAATTGTAAAGCTGAGGAGACCAGAAGGAAAAACGGGGAGCCTTGTATGAAGATGTTCAACACGCACGGGCGCAAGGCCTGCAAAGACATTTCCTCATGCCCAGGCGGCTCCTTCGTTTCGACGGCGGGTCAATGGGATATATACGACTGAGCACTCCTACGGACGCAAGACCTCACGGCAATGCTAACTGTTGTACAAGCGCCGTACACGCACGTACACGCACGTACCGGCTGCTGCCATGTGTACATTACGTCCGAGCCGGCGTGTTGGAGGTCAATCTTCTGCCAGGACGGGTAGATCGCGTAGTCGAAGACGGTACGCAGACTGCCCTTCCAGCTCACGGCGGTCTCGTTGCTGTTTCAGCGGGTCCGCCCGGGAGTTGATTGGCGACGGATGGGCACCTTACGGCAGGAGCTTGCTCGCTCGGGCACATACACAAACGGCAATAACGGCGCACATACTCACAGATGGACAGCCCGAAGAGTTCGTTCCGTTAGCTCATATACGACATTTTAGCTGTTGGATGAGCGTCCGGCATAGGACCGGACGCCCGCGCGCCCGGCGAAGAGCAGGTGTAATGCACGCACGTAGGGGCCTGCGCATCTGCTCTACTTTTTCCGCCTCATTCGTTCATTCCTCACACGCACTCAGCAGTCCGTCGGAGCGCGACGGCGCGCGGGCCTAGCTCTATCTCTAACACGGGAGCGCCGCGGACAGACTGACGTGAGGGGCACGGATATGGAGCAACGGGCGTGAAGGACGAAGCCATGATGATTATGATGATCATCGGCATACGTGACATACATCTATCGATATCGGGGACGCTACGACGGGCGACGCGCGGGAGCTAGCTCACTGAGCCGTCGACTCACTGGGTCATGTAGCGGACGCCGTTGACGACCTCGACACCCGCCAAGTCGGTGGCGAAGTCGCCGCCGCCGTCTGCATCCATCCGGGGCACGCATGCACAAATGACCCGTGGGTCAATTGCTCGATCGGGCACCGCGAGTAGACGCGGGCGGGGGCGGATGGATGGACAACTCATGGTAGGCACGCACGCCACCCGTGGCTCGAGTACCGCTACATTTGTGCTTCCGACCCCAAACACGCGCAAGTAGTCCCTTCCCGCTCCACAATCCCCAAACCCGCCCCACTCCCTCTCTCCACTTCAGGATCTTCAAACCGTGACCTTCGAACCGTGACCGCTCCCGACATGCAAGCGAGACGCTCGCTCACCAGCAAGAGACCTGCATGCGAACCGGCAACGACCGGGGTGGCGGAGCAGGGGGCGGGGCAAATGTCAGGATGGGCAAGGATGGACGAAATGCAGTCTTAGCAAGCTGAAGGTGGCCGAGTCTGCATGTAGCGGCGAAGGCGCCGGTGATAGCAAACCCGGAAATGTAATCTTAACAACACATAACGCGCATATATATACAGGCCAGCCGCCCGTTTGAAGGTAGGGTGTGGAAGTGTCCGAATGCATGTTCGGAGAGCCTCTTCAAATGCCGTTGAATTTGCCATTATATTGAACCAATACCAGCAAGCAAGCCACAAATTCGCCGACCAACGAATGCATGCTAGCTGGGTAGGTAACAGACAGATCGACATGAATTGGGAATAAGAACACTCACCGGTGCGGCGCCGTGCGGACATGGACGTGGCGCAGGCCGCGGCGTGGGAGGTCGCTACCGAAGGCGCTGCTGCCGCCCAGCAGGAGGCTGCGACGGCTGTCGTCGGCGGGCGGCGGCGCGCTGGGCGCGGGCAGGCGCCCGTCGTCGACGTCGCCGGGGATTGAAGGGGGAGGGTTGAGCATGAGGCCGCTGTCGTCCTCGGTCGCCGGATCCTCGGGGAAATGGTACAGGCAGCGGTCGCCCTCCGGGGTGCTGGGCACGACGCAAAGCTCGTACACCTGTATGCAAGTGCCGTACATAGCGTGTGCATGCGTTGCGGGGTGCGGTACATAAAGGCAGGACGGTACACTCGTACGGCAGGACGGCGCGCATGTCAGCCAAGCCAGCCATACATCAGGTAGGCGCGCGTGCTGATTGGGCGGGTGGCATGGATGAGGGCGCGCGGGGGCGGGGTATATACTTCATGGCCGCCACCCCGGCACGTACGGATGACGTGATATCGACGGCACGCAGGTCCTATGCATGTGCGCGCCCGGCGGTCGCCTGTGACTGGGTGCCGCATACGCGGCGTCCACGCCAGCGCGCGGCGGCTGAGGAAATAGCCCCAAATAAACATGTCAGTTTCGTTCCGACCGGATTAACCGGATCCAAAGATGCGGGCGGCGGGACTGATGAACGGCATGCAATGTTACGAATGGACACGCGCGCTCCCCAGCCATCGCCACCATACATCTGCACAAGCTTGATCGACACCGTACTAGTCGTACGGCACGCACACTATTGTACTGCCCAGCCACGCATGTGATGCGCACCTTGAGCTTCATGAGGAAGTCGCCCGTCGGCAGCGCGGGCCTGGGCTGGTCGTCAGGGAGGTTCATCACAGAGAGGTCCTGTACGGTACGTACAAATACACGAACGGCGGCGCACGAGGGCTTAACATGTGCACTGCAGGAGGCAGACCAAATAAACAAGCTCCATGGACTGCTGGTTGTGAGTGGCTTGAGTAGTTGAGGCCGACACGCATGCACCACGCACTGACATGTGTGTTGCTAAGCAGAACAGTACCGTATACGAACGCGCCACCGTTGTCGATCGAGCAGGAGGAGGACCTATGAATCCAAGAGTAAGCCCGCAAGCCAGCCAACCCGATCGATCCAACCGCTGCCAGCGATCAACGAACCGCGCCACCCAGTCAGTTGCTCTAAGCAACAGCCAGCTCCGGATGGATGTCCGCGCACCTTGATGAGGTTGAAGAAGCCCAGCACATCGTAGATGCCTGCATGTATGTTCGTGCACAACAGCACAACAGCACACGCGGGTCGGTGTGCGTGGAGCAATCAAGGAGTGAGATGGTTCTGAGGGGTTTGGCGGTCTTGAGCGAGGCAGGCGTCGGTCACATTTGCAATTGTGGTAAATGTGTAGGCGGCGGCGGGGGCGGCGGGGGCGGGGGTCTGCTCAACGGCGGAGCGAGCAAGGAGCGAGGCGGGTTATGCGCGTGCAATGCTGGGGCGCATTTCCTGCAATGCAGGAAATGGATGTTATATCTATCGGTGTCAGGCCTGCATGTACTTGCTGCTGTGCAGGGGGCAGCGGCGGGAGTAGGGCCCTGCCGCGTGCCCGCAGCGGCTCCATGGACGTGACCGCCACCTCCCAAGACGTGCAGCAAGCGCCTCTAGCGCCTCAGCTCACCGCATACAACCCCACGGTCACGTACCCAGCAGCGCGCGGCGGTTGCGAGCGACTGTGAACCCGGCCTTTGCAAAGATGTCGGCCACCTCCGAGTCAAAGGTGATGGCGGTGCCGTCCAGCGTGATGGTGCCTGCGCACGACACGAGTACGGCACGGGCTGCATAGGGTACGACGTACGAGCGTGGCAAGCGAGCGAGCTTGCAACCGTACCCATATAGTAAATATGGACAATGTGGCTCATATATACAGGCCGTGCCGTACCTGCGGCGGTAATGATGTGGAGCACGGTGCCGTACACGCTGCCCGCCTGGGGCACGCGGGCCACACCGGTGACCATGACGCCCAGCTCGATCTCGCCGGCGCCCTTGATCTGCGGGCGTGCAGGCGAGGGACGAACGAAATCGGGGGGCGGGGAGAAGGTTGGAAAGGGCCGCTCGCTCACATTGGAACCCATCCAGCCAAACCTGCTGTCGAGCGACCATCCACCCACGCACCCAAACACTCACGCACCCAACGTTCAGAATCCGTTTCAGAATCCACCCAAACAACAAACCCAAGCCCCAAGTGTTCCGTTGCTCGATCGGACGGAATGACTTCCTGGGTCGACTCCCCTCCCCACCCCGCACGCTTGGTTACCCGATCGATCGATACATCCACCCCATCGATCCGTCCTCTCGAATATTTATTTGCACGAATGCTGCCGACCTCCCCGCCCCATCAAACGCCACGCACGCACCAGTAGGTACTTCAGCTCCATGAGTGTGCGGATGTCGACGCGGCTGCTGAACTTAACGGGGGTGCCCAGGAAGCTAACAGAGCGAGGGCGGAGGGGGGAGGGAAGCAAACAAACGGGTTGTGTGTGAGCGTGGGGATAAGTAGCAGTTCGTGCCGGCAGCCATGGTATCTTCGTTCGTCCGAACGAACGAATGGCCGTTTTGGTGGTTTTGGACGAACGCACAAGACCCCCGTTCGGTGGTGTGAACGAACGGCAGGGCCCTTCTGGCAGGACCCTGCTATGGGCTGAACGAAAGATCCCGCCCGCAGGGCGGGTTCCACCGAAAGATCGGTGGGGTTTTTTGTGACCGTTCGTTCAGCGAACGAACGCCTGGCAGGGAAGATAACAAGGCTGCGTGCCGGGTGCGGGTGTGTGTGGGATGGGGTTCCAGGTACGGTAGCTGACTAGGGAGGAGGGAAGGTGAAGCGGAATAAACAATCAAACCCGGTGGAATGAACCGGCCGTGCCAGGCAGCATGGCAAGTGCGATGGCAGGTTGGCACGCAGGCCGTTGGCTCAGGTGCATACGTCACCGAGACAGAAATAAAGGATGAAAGATAGAGGGGAAGCCGCACGGTGGCAAAGGTGGATGGCCCGCCGAGTAGCAGGTAGGGCAGGTGACGAGAACCCCACATGCACGAGTCAATCGATATATCATGGATGGAGACGTCGAACGCACGAAGACGTGTCATGGGTTATGATGACAGGTGTGCATTTGCAGTTCTGCATACGATGTAGTGGTTGCCCAAGCAAGGCAACTCATTTGTTAATGGCCATGGGGGCAGCAGGGTCAGACTGGCCCGGGAGGGAAATCGTGGAGCAAGTATATATAGCAAGTACGATACGTATGAGGCAGGTAAACTAACTGGAGAAAGCGGGCCAGCCACTAGTACATATACAACACAGAATGCTACACAACCAAGCGGACGGCAGGGAACGCTAGGAAGGAACGCACGCCCACGCACCTTGCGGTCTGGAGCACGGCATTGGCGGGCGGCGCATCACTGGGTGAGGCAGTCGAGTTGGTGCCGTTCCGGGCCGCCAGCACCGACTCGCGGCTGACCATGACTCCGTTGAGCACGCTGAACTCGGCACTGCCGGTGCGGACCACCTCGGTGGTGCTGCCCTTGACGAACAGGGTGCCGTCGTGGATCTGGCGCGGGGTGGTGGTGCACATGCAGCAGCGTATGGTGGCATAACGCACAGTACGTACGACTACGGCATTACGTATGTACAGAGGGAATGACTAGGAAGGCGCGGTAGAAAGGTCTATGACTACTGCGAGTGATGACGCAGAGTGACACCGTGCTAGTAGGTGTTGTGCAGCATTCTCTACATTCACGCACATCAACTTGATTGCTGGGCCGCATACATGCCCAGCCGAAACACCGCCCAACAGCCGGCAGTACCGATAACCTTCCTTCGTTGGTCGATGCATGGCCGCCCCGGAGCTGGCCGAAGGCGATCAGCAGCAGGGCTTCACCCGAGCGACCCCACACACCTCGGTGTCCTTGAGCGCCGCGACGACAGCGTACGTGAGGCCCACGATGGCGCCGATGAGCACCGCGCCCAGCAGGAACATGGCAATGATCGCAAACCACATGTAGCGCCGCTCGCGCCGGGTCTTGATCAGGCCCTCGACCAGATTGAGCAGCTGCGTGTCGTGCGTGCAACGGTCGGTGCGCACAGTGTCGTATAGCAGGGTTTTGGGGCGGGGCAGCAGGGGGCTGTAGTGGATGACGTAGATGACGGTGTGCATGTCCATCCGGTTCATGTCATACTTGACGTGCCGTAATGTATGTGCATGGCTAGGCAGGCCATGCAGCAGTGGAGGTAGCAAGCAGATGGTGGGTGTACGTGTGGCTGATGTGTGCAGCCGTGTATGAGAGGAGCAGGGAGGTATCGTGACTGCTGCGCCGAAATGATCAAGCACCCGGGTTTCGAGCGTGGCCCATCCAGCCATGTGGCGCATCCAGCAGCTCGCTCGCTCTGGGCCGTCTGGGGGAATGGACATACCTCATTGACGTCGATCGTGCCGTCACCATCACGGTCCATCTCTGTGCATGAATGACGGTGTAGATTTGCAGTGGGCCGCAGGCACGCGGGAGGCAGCAGGGTGAGGGCTGGATTACCTAGATTACCAGAACATAGCTAGAGAGTGTGCGTGGTGTTACATACATCTCCAGGCCGACGCTGGCCTGCTGGGGTGCTATCCACCAAAACGCGAGACCACCAACAACGGACCCTGATACCCGTCGTCCGCTCTGAGTTCCACCTTTCTTCTGAGTCGGAACTAATATGCACGAGGCGGCTACAGTACGCATACACACACAGTGCTAGCCTGGCGCGGCATGGGCGCCGGGCAGCAGGCAGCAGGGTGCGGTGTACACATGTACAGCAGTCCATGCACATACAATACATGGGGGAGGAAGTGACCTTCATTCGGCCTTGCTTGCAGGGCGATAGATTCACAGCGGCAGCCGGCACGCACGTGTAAGCAGCTAACCCACGTACAGCTAGCTAGATAGCATAGTGCATGCATGCATGGCTGCGTGCGTGCCCAGTACGTAGCAGGCCCGCCCATACTGCGTCATATGCTTCTGCACGTACGTACGTACGTACGTACCGGCCAGAACCTTGTCCAGTTCGCCAGTCCTTCTGGAGCTCCGGACTGGATGGCGGGACGCAAGGAGTTTGATAGGGTGCATAAGTGAGGGTATTACATACATGTATGTAGGGAGATGGTAGGTTCATTTGATGGAGCCGCGAGACTCATGTGTGGACGGACATGAGGGTGGAGGGGGCAAGGCGATGTACGGCCCTTTAATACTGGGCAGTGCGTGTTGTACGACTCATGGGTGGGTGTGAATGCACAAGAACATGGATGGGGACTCTATCTCCGATATGCATGCCGCCAGGCACTGTTTGTGATGTATGTACAGGCACGCACGTGCACGAATATGGTACACACAAGCGGAGTGCATGAGCGACAGTGATGCATGTCAGCGGTCATGGAGTGCGGCAAGGTAGGTCTCTTACGCTCGCAGCCAGCTCTTCACTTTGGAATGAACTAGCGAACAACCAAGTGATCATGAGCCGATCATCTGTGGCTTGCCCACAGCAACGGAATACGTACTTGCATGCTTTATTTGCTCATCCTGGACACAGTGGCAGCACGAAGTAAAGGCACGCATGCACGATACGTACACACGTGTATGTCTGCCGTACGTCATCGCATTACCCTGCCTTATCCATCCTTCACAGATGGCGTGAGGCAGCCTGGTGCTGCCGCGCAGCCTAGGAAAGCACATACACAGCCCAACAACATATAACTAATATAACGGGTCTGGATAACCGAATGTGCCGTTACTCGCCGGATTTGAGCACATCCTTGATATTCATCGTCTTCTTGACGCTACTTGACCCGTCGAGAGCCACTGCTGAGGTAGGTTGAGGCGGGGGAAGGGGTTGCGGGAAATGACTATGCAGCCTCTCTACACATATACAGGTTCGTGGGACTGCGCTGATGATTTGTAGCCCATCGCAGGGAAAGAAGCGGCAGGCGCTTATCACGCAGACGGCGGTATCGTTCGGCAACCTTTCGGCTCGTGACAGTGTCGGGAGTTTTCAAGCATACAACGAACATGCCTGCGACTTTGTTGTGGCAGCAGGTTACCTAAAAGAAAGTATATGCATCAGGTCGACAAGTGAGAACGCGTGAGCACCCACTTTTAATCCTTCCCGAGTTGCCTCCATCGTTCCCGGGCGGCATCTCGTCATCCGGCTTCGACATATCTCGCCGGTGTATGTATGTTTTGACTGCACTGCAGCCAACGGCGTGTTAGCGCCGACGATGACTACTACTGCTGGGCGGAGTAAACATGCTCCTTATTTACCTTATCGCGTAGTACTCAAATAGTTTGTATATGTCGTCACCCGCGTCGCGCTGCGAGCGATCGACGGCGAAAGTTAGGACGCAAGAAACGCCCTTGTGACTACACGCGACGTCGGCGGCCGCCGAACAAGCAAGCTCCTGTCTTGCAAGGAAAGTATGTATAAATTTGTCATCCGCTCGCTTAAGTTTGCCTTCCGAGAGTACGGCATGCATGCAGCAGTGACAACGCATCAAACTCCGAAACCCCGAGCAAAAGAATGACCGAAGCATCGTAAGCTCTTTTGCGTGTTGCCCATTCCAATCAATCGGTCGTATGAACCGAGCACATAAGCAACTAACTTTAGTTGTAAGTTTTGCACTGCGAAAAGTTTTTGAGTGCTTGCCCGCCTTACTTGTTATTAGCTCCTTGTTACTAACGGGTTCTCCTTCACAATACGCATGTGCATGCAACGTGATTGGGGCCCGCCGGGAGGATATACGGGACGTCCGTCAGTCATATGTCAGCAGCAGTTCACACCCAAGTTCACACCGGTTCACGTACGCGGTTTGGTTTCACTTATAACACTCATTCAGCGAGTGATATTATGTATGTTCACTCTTGGCGCGGGGCATTATTGTCATTATTATATACACTCATATATACATGCATGCCTTCTGTTGCAGCTGCCGCTGTGACCTCTCTAAAACTGTTCTCCGCGGCATTGCCGACCCCGCCACCGTCGGCGGCCCATACATCGGCGCCAGTGGATACTAGACCCGCTTGCTCCCGACCCACCCACACGGCGGAACGCATGAGCCGGGGCGACCAGACAGAGCGTCTTGCACTTGCATGCCAGTTAGCGTATCGCTATAGCTATCTACAGAAAGACGCGTCGAGATAATTGGGCCGTTGTTCGGTACACCGTACATGCGCACCGCTCGCACCCTCCCATTATTGCGACCCGCTCCAGGCCGGCTATCTATCCATTTTTGCTTCATATTCAATAATACCCCAGGGCAGCCGGGCCCGGCTTACTTCAATGTGTACCGGCTACCCTGGGAACGAAATCGGCGCCTGCCCTGCCTGTCCATGGCGAGCAGCGCACGGGGCATCCGCCCCTTCCCCACACACCTCGGCCGTTGCCCCCGATGGCCGCTATCAGCGCATTGCATTATTCCCGCCGCCCAAGATCCTGAGTCCGAGCTGTTACTATTAGGTCAGATAGATAGACGTGGTGATTTGCGAGCGAACGGCAATCAAACTTACGGTTGTCCGCCGGTTCTTGGTTCCAAGAATGAACCACAGCGCGCGCGCGTGCGACACGCCAAACAAACCATTGCATGTCCTTCGCTGCCACGGTTGCTACGACGAGTGGACCCAGGGCGGCGGGGGGGTAGGTAGTGTCCCTCGCTGCCCTGTCGCCAGTTCTCTCCGTACGTCCGATGCACCTACCCCGCCAATTGGCCAAATGTATCTTTATTTGCAAATAAAGATACATTTAGGGACTTCAACAAATAGAGTTGCCCCGGGGCCGTGTGTGTCTGTGTCACACCACACGGGTGGTCGCACCACACCGTGGCCGACAGCCGACTAGGGGCATGCACCTCAACCCCGACGCGGCAGTCAGCGTGTCGTACAGCTACGCACCAGGAGTCCCAACAGCCGCTCCTAGCGCTACGGGATACCGATCCTGCCATCTCGAGCATTACCTTTGCCGGTTGGAAGAATGGGCGCGATACCGCGCCGTGCACGCAGTATGTCGTGACATCTGATTTGGCGTTGGAGTTGGAGAATCCGTACGTCCGGCTGCTGCATGCAAAGGCAGGATTCTGGCACAAATATGCAAACTGAGATGTACCAAGCAAAGGCCGCCAGCAGCAGCAGCAGGGACAGCCCAGGCCTGTCATCCTTGGGATTGCCTTGTATGTCCAGCAGGCGGGACATACAGTAGTGATGAACCCAGCAGACCATGCCCGTGCGTGTAAGAGAAGTGAAACCAGACGCCGTTTTGACGCGCGTGCCCTTTAGCCAACTAGTGCTTGCCTGCCGGGCGCGTGGCGGTATGGCATACATGTATGTATGTGTTTCGTGTTTTACTAGACTTACGTGCAATTACCCGTCGCCCATACATGCATCCCCATTCTTCCGACCAGCAAAGGCATGCTTGCAAGATGGGAAACGCCAGATCCGCCTGCATACATGGCGGACCGACACACGCCCCTGAGGCGCACGCTGCCGTACGTACAGGTGTGGCGCAGCCCCCACATACGATACGTGCGTGATGCGGGGGACGGTGGTACCGCGATGTATGTGCCGGTGCCAGCGGTGGCACACGACAGCCCTATGTAAGCCTTTCCCCCCGTAACAGCCCCGTAGTGCACGTTGAGCCCGTGACGGTGCGCCTATGTACGGGGACCCCGCCCCGTAACGGGGCCAAGGCCCACCGTGACGGGGAGTCCCAGCGCTGATGACAGACGCCAGCTGCCGCGAATGAATAGGAGTTTGCCGTATGGAACCACGGATCGTTGTAGGTAAGGAAGCGGCAAGGGGTCCATTTGCTGTCTTTTGGCGCGGGCGAGGCCAGTGGGGCACTAGTGTCGAGGACGAGTGTCTCGCAAGCGTAGAAGCAAGTTAGCGTGCAGGTTAATGTGCTTTCACTATGACTTGTAGCAGCTGAACTATGAAGCGCTGGTGCGATTTGCCGTGATGCCCGACCCCGTTACGGCCACTTCACGGGGTCCTTTACGGGCTCATGCCCGACCTCGTTACAGGGCCCCTATCCCTACCAACAGGTAAGCGGGTTAAGAACGTGCTGAACTGGCTGGCGAGCTAAACGCGTACAGAAATTCAGCACGGCTTAAACTGTCCGGTTTTGTGCTCAGCACGCACGTGCTTATACGCGTCTTAACGGCTTAAGGTTCCAAGGCCCCGGGGCTCGGTAAGTCAACTTAAGCACTGCGGACTCACGGAGTGCTCAACCGGTAAGGCGTCTTAAGGAATGCTCAGCGCTAAGCCCCGTAACAACATTCTTATCTTAGTGAAGCTGCTTACAACAGAGTGCTGGACTGCGCAGAGACTTAGACTTAACTTATTAATGCTGTCTTAACTGAGTCATGTGCACATCATTCTTATTAGGCATAGCAATGACCCATGGGTCGGTCGGCATTTCTGATTCGGATTCAGGATTACATGAGCTCTGAATGCAGTACGTTATTACGACTTCCAACAAGTAGCCGTCCGTTGTGGTGAGTTACGTTAATGCCTTGCCTAATGCTCGCTCCGACCTGCCAGGACCCCTGCCCCATGCCCACTCGAGGGGCAACTGGCAGTAAGTGAATGCACATCTACTGGAGACGACGCTCCTACTCTCAGCCAAAACTAGAAGCTACGTGAGACCGCTTGGTCAAATGATATGCGATGGCATTCCTCATCATCTACATAGATAGTCTGACTGTCTGCACTAACAGGTTCGCATTCAACAGGCCATCGAATGATGAAGGCATCAACGCTGTCCATCCTCAGTGTAGCGTCCCGAACAGGTTTCAATTGTCTACATAACAAGATATGGGGTACATGCCTTACGGCACCTGTAACAGGCCTGTTACAACCCTGACCCCATAACAGCCCCGTATCACCTACTGCCCCGTAACTGACTTAGGCCCGTTACGAGGGGGGGGGGGTCGTTACGGTCTGTTACATACGGTATCGGAGGCTTACATAGGGCAGGTCGTGACCGCCTGCTGCCATCCAAGGCCTTCGTTCATGCCCTCAGCAAATCCTGCCCGCCGTCACGTTTGATTGCCAATCACCGCTTTGTGATGTCCTGATAGTTTTTCATCTGTTAGCCACGTGCATCTAACGGATCCGACTGCGATCTCGCTCGATCGATCGCGCCCTGCTGTCAGGTGCCATGCATCCACAAGTGCCTGCGTGCAATCCACGAACGACATGTACAGACCGAGGCGCAGCAGGTCCCTAGTCATAACGCTCCGTACGCCCCGTCTGATGCGATGCACAGCAGCCAGCATCTAGCTTCAGTGGTGAAGCAAGTCGCCGCCGTCTGTGTCAGGGGCACGCACAATTAATGACCTGTGGGTCAGTTGCTGGAGCTGCATAGCATGGACGCGGGGTGTAGTCAACCAGTCAATACACACGCAGCGAGGCCGCGATGTCGCAGCTAAGGTAGCTGGAATGTCAAACGCACGCCACCCGCGTCTCGGCTTTTGCCTCGCAACAAACCCGTTGCCTTGGACACGAGCTATACATGCCACAACACGAGCCCGTCAGTGGCAGCGGCCCACGCACGCCAGGCAAGGCACTGACGTACGTGCACCATGCAAACCTGTCCTATCTTGAGCTTGCGCTAGCCCGCTCTCCGCTCCAACCTTGCCGGCTTGTGGCAGGTCACATGCTCACCAGCCAGCAGGAAGATTAGGCTAAAGCCAGCCACCCATGGTGCGTGGCACCACGCTGTTACGGTTTCCTAGGGTGATTCCTTGCAATCATTCGCAAGTCGTAAGGGCACTGCTGTTTATGCATCGCATGCGCAGAATTGAGCAGTGAGCACTCCTGGACTTCCCGTACGAATGGTCGTACGTACTGCCCCTTTTATTGGCCGCCCTTTCCGGTATTTGCGCTTTGCTTCGCTCGATCGTGGGTTGGGCCAGTGAAGGGCACGGGGCGGGGCGATCTTATCGCCACTCGTCCAAACAGCAGCAGGAGGTGTTCGGTGCTCGGACTCGGAAGAGCATTGTCGGCGTGCGCCTCTGGTTGCTTACTTTGCAGGGCCGCGAGGCTGTGCCGATTGATGCACTCGTGCATGCGTAACGTGTCCGTCCGCCGCCTTCATACGGTAGCGGCGGCACAGCATGCTGCGGCGGTACAGATTGCCTACCTGCTGCTCGTTACGTTAGTTCGTTTACCCGCATTTTACTGTTCTGCTGCACAGCCTGCACTGCCCTTCTTTGCCCATTCACAGCATGCGCTGAACTGTAAGTGGCGCTAGCATACAAACGGCGGGCGAGCGCTCTCCTGCCACCATCCCCTTCTCACCCTCTGACGCCGCCGCAGCTTGCCATGCACCCGCCGCATCCGACACGCCTCCTCACAGCCGCCGCCGTTTTCCAGCAGCCAGCCCCAGCTCCGAGGCACGAAGGCACACTCGCGAGCCGACGCGCCGATGCGCGTTCGTTCGTTCGCGGCAAGAGCCCCAGCCGCTCGCCGCGCGCGCGTCGTTCTGGGGTCCTGGATGGTGGGGTCGGGCTGTGGCGGCTGGCGCGGTCACCCAGGGGCCCTATAGACTTCCGAGGGGCTGTGGAAGCGGGAGAAATGGAGAGTGTGAAGTAGCTCTGTTTTCACGGCTGATGCTGCCGTATATGTATATGATGTGGCAGCCTGCGGTACGGCGTGCTGCGGCAAGCAATACAAGCAATGAACTCGTGGCATTGGGTCGTTTAACGTTAATGTTGCGCGTCGTTGGCCTTCTATCTCTGCTCATGGGCTAGACGGACAGGCGGAGGCTGTACTGTACGGTAGGTAGCGGCGTAAATCAAGCCAACCACCAACGGGAGTGGCGCCCGCGCCGCGCGCGCGCCCGCGCGTGCGGATGCTTCGAAGCGAACTGGCTCGCGTGAGCAGCAGCGACGCAGCGGCTTCGGCGGAGGAGGCGTGTGTGTCCGATGCCAATCTGCGGCAACGCTGCGGCGGCAACGGGCGAGAGGCTGCGGTGGCGAAAGTAAGGGCGCTGCGAGGCGTCCTGGCTTCTGGGGGGCTTGATTCTAGGGGGTAGCAGGTGGGGTCTGGGCTGCTGGGTCGCCGAGGGCCCACCCCGTCATTCATGGGGGTCGCGGGAAACAGGGCAAAACAGGGCAGCTCCTTGAATTGAGAATGGCTGGTGCAGCGGTACGGAGCGTCGGAGCCGCGCCGGAAATAGAGCACCCGCAACCCCGCACCACCTCATTGGGTCGCGGTAGGCCCAACGCCCAAGGGACCAGCGGGGCAGCGGACGGTCCCGGGGCAGACAGGCAGGCCCATGTGACTAGCGTGATCGACACTCACATTGACTGTTTGACAGCCTGAATGCACACATATGCACTGGGGTCCTTGTCTATCACGCAGCGGAGGTGCCGATAGCCTCCTCACCAGCAGCTCCCTCCATTCCCATCCTCCAGCGCCTTCTTGGAGCGCTGCGGCGGCCCTGCCGTCTGGATGGGTGGATCGCAGGACGCCGTTAGCCAAAGTGTCCATCCAGCAGGTGTATGCACCGTACGCCGTACGTACGCACATGAAGTACGGAACCACACAAGCACGCGCCCTGGCAGTGAGCAGGCACGTGTAACATCCCGCTGCCGTACAGTCTGCCGGTAGCGCAGGGCGCAGCGGCAGCCCGCGCCCAAAAAGCCACCCACGCGTACGTCACCGGGCCGCGGCCACGTCTTCACGTCGTACTGCTGCACCAGCCATTCTCATTTTCAAGGAGCTACCCTGTTTTGCCGTCTTCACGTCGTACTGCTGCACCAGCCACCCTTAAACTGCCCGGACGTCGATGTGGCAGCCTCACCCCGCCGCGGACTTCATGCCCGTGAACACCTGCTGGAGATTTCGGGGGAGGGCATGTATGTCAGAAAAGACAACATAGGCAGGGGAAGCTGCACAGCTGCTTCTTCGAAGGTGCAACATTTTTACTAGGGCGTTGGCTGCAAGGCATGGGGAGCGGGCATCCCACCCCCCGCAGCCCCCAAGGTGCAGTGCCCGCGACGCGGACCCATTTCCCTACTTCATTACCCCCAAGTTCAGCAGCTGGTTAGGCGCGGTGCCTTCGGTGCCGCCTGTATGTGTCTCTTTAAGAGTCTGTTTCACTGGTTGATGTGGGTCGCTGCCGCTCCTCCTCAACTCCGCAACGCTGCTGAGGAGGGAAGCGAGGGGGGCGTAAGGTCTTGTTCGGTGGCGCGTGCGGGCGAGAGTACGGCACCGGTATGGCAGTGCGAGGGGACGCGGTTGGGGAACGACTTGAGGCCGCCGGGCGATTTCCGGCCGCACTGTCTGACCGGATTTCCCCCGGAACCGCCGACAACCGACAACCGACACTGCCCAGCGTCTGGAGGGTGCTACCCCGAGCTGCGTACACGTTCCCCTCCCTGTCGTGTCACACGGGCCGGGGCCAGGCTGCTGGGTACTGCTGGAACTCTGAAACCGACTTGTGGAGACATCATTGGGGAGCGACGGGCGACGGGCATCGGCTGGGACGGGACAGACCTTGTGTTGTCACGCGCCACAAACGCAGGCATGCGGAGCACGCACACGTCCGCACCCCCTCCCCCCGGCACACACACGCCGGCCGTCCAGAGTGCCATGTTGCCGCGGGCGGGCCGTTCAGGCGGAAGACTGAGATAGCGCACCGTACGGTCAGCGGGATGCGACTCCGCCGCCGGCGTCGGATGGAGGACGCCGGGCAGTCCCTCAACACGGCTGACGGGTCGCGCTCCTTATCCCTCGGCATCCGCAACTCTGGCGACACGCCTGCCCCCGCGTCTGGGAGGCGCTACCCCACCCGGGCAACCGGTGCAACAAACATCCCCTGCCGTGACTCCCTGTGTCAGACGCGCAGCTTGATCCCTAATGGGCGTCCTCTTGTGTTATTACACCCTGCGTTATACCGGACCCAGGACGGGACAGGCTCGTGACGCACACGCACCACGGTCGCCTGCGGCGCCCGCCCGCCCGCCTGCATCCCCCCCCATACATCCCCCGACCCGGCCGCTCGGGGAGCCTCGCCGCCGCGGCACCACCCCGGGGCAACCAGCAACCAGCTGGCGAACAGCCGCAACCACCTCGGCACCCCGCTCTTGTCACCCTTATAAGGCTACGGTCGCGGCGGGGGATCGTTCGACCCGGGCCCCGGGGATCAAACCTGGGCTCCCGCCCCGCCCAGGCCCGCCCAGGCTGACAGCCCGGCACAGCTCTTCCCGCCTCCCGCCTCACGCAGGCGGCCCACGGCCGTCGGGGCGGCACTGGACTCTCTCGCGGTCGCCCAGCCAGTCAGCCACCTCCGTCACCTTCGGCCCCGCCCCAGGGAACAGTGGATACGCCAAGCCGGGGACTGCGCTCCGGGACCCAGCGCTAGCGCAGCAGCACTCCTCGCCCGCCTGGCCCGCTTGCCGTGCCGGACCCAACACTACACGGTCGCCAGAACCGCGTCTTCTCTTGGCAGCTGCTTACACTGCTGCTGCAGCGCGCTGTTCGCAGCCCCTGCGGAAAGGCGAATGCGGCCGCCGCGAGGAGCCGCCGGCCCGCCCCAGGTCAGCCCACAAGCCCCGCCGCCCCGCCCGTCGCCTTCCACCGCCACCGCCTTCTCGCGCAGCCCGCCGGCCGCGCAGCCCGCCGGCCGCGCAGCGCAGCACAGCACGCGCCCTGGCTCGCCAGCCCAGTCGACGCCCCCCCCACAGTCGGCCATGCATGGCAGGCTCACAATGCATCCAACGGCACCACCGTCGAACACGCGGCGGCGGCGGCCCTGCCTTACCAGCCCCCGCCCTCCGTTCCACCGCAGGCCACTACTGGGGAAGGGCGCGGCGCCCCCGGCCGCCATGCCGCCAGGATGCGCCTGGGCCGGCCATCACCCGGCGCACCTCGCGGCCCGTGCTCTCCGGCGCCACTCCCAGACGCCCCGGCCACGCCAATGACGACACCTGGCGCGACATCACGAGCGGTACGCACGGACAGCAGCAGCGCCGCCTGCGCGCCCACCGGACAGCGTAACACTCTACCAGGCGCCAAGCGCAACCCGGGTACGTCTGCCCTCACGAGCCGCCCGATCGCATGAGCCGGGGAAGCGCTCATGCACGTCCTCCGACGCGTCGTAGCCACGAGCCGTGCGGTCGCGGGGGTCGCGGGCACGCGTACACGTGGGCCCCAACCCATGCCATGATATCATAGCGCGCGAAGGGCGGGGACCATGCGCCCAAGCCGGCCAGCCAGCCCTCCGCCGCATTGCCCCCCTCCACCATGGCGCGGGTTGGGGCGGGGACCATGCATGCGCCCAGGCCGGCCAGCCAGCCCTCCGCCGCATTAACCCCCTCCCCAAGCCGCCCCTTGCGCTCGGCGAAGCCCACCGTTCGCCCCAGGGCGGCCGGCCGCGGCCACGCCGGCCGGCCCCGCGTGCGTGCTCCAACGGCCGCGAGTGGTGGAGGTCGAGCGCGCCCCGAGGCGGGCGAGGGGGGGGGAGGTGCAGCAGGGCGCGCGCGCGCACGGACGACGACTCTCTTAGTGCGGGGTGCCGAACGCGCGGTCGCCCGCGTCTCCTAGCCCCGGCACGATGTACCCCCGCTCGTCCACTTGCTCATCGATCATGGCCGTGTACACCTGTGGGTGAGGGGAGTGGGGGGAGGGAGGCAGGGAGTTTATTCAGTCCGTGGGGGAGGGGGGGAAGCGGTGGTTGGGGGAGCGCGGGGGAAGGGGGGAAACTCAGTCCGTGGGCAATCTGAACGATGGCCATGGAGTCTCCGTGGAGTCCCCGTGCAATCGTCCATTCATTCGGGCACCAGCCCCCCCCCGCCCCCACGCTCAAACCGCAGCCACTATGCTCAAAGAGTCGCCTTGTGTTTGTTGGAGGTTTGGGGTTTCTCCCCAGCCGGGAGTCCGGAGGCGGGAGTTGAAGGAGAAAGTGTAAAAACAACAACGGGCTGTGCGCCAGCAGCGTTCATCCGTTCGTCTGGGGGCAGCCATACGCCACGGCATGGGACCGGCCGGCTTCGACACCGCGCCGGCCAGGGGGCCGGCGCCAGTCCCAGGCCGGCTCTCAAGCCTCGGCAGTCGGTGCCGACCCCCCGCCCCGCCGACGCCCCTAACCGGGCAGGCGCGCCCCCCCCCGTTCCACCCCGCTCCATGCGCCCTCCATCCGGCCTCCCCCGCTGGGCCCCTGGCCAGGCCAACACGCCCGCACAGACGGGGCAGGGCCGTGCCAGGGCATGTCAGCCATCGGAGCCGCAGGGGAAGGGACGGTCCGCACGGGGGGAGTGCCAGTGCGCCACCCCCCTCTACACGTGCCTTGTTTCCCGGTGCTGTTGATTTCCTTGGGGAACAAGGATGAAACGAGACCAGGAACGCACAGACAAGCAACCGTTTTGTCCCATAGAATAGAATGGCGTCCCGAACGCAAAGGTAACGTAGCACCGTCGCCGCACCTTGAGTCCGGGGAAGCGGTCGGCCAGCTTCTTGAGGGCCGGCGGCGCCACCACCACCGCCACCACGCGGATGTTCTCTGGCCGCCCGCCGCGCGCCACAATGTCCTCAATCACCTGTATGTGGGGGGGGCGGGGTCCGTGTGAAGACCACGTTCAGGAGGGGGTCCTGAGGACACCAGCCTGATGAGGATCGGCGGGCATCCAGCGGCGTTCTCGCAGTCCTGGGCGAAGGAGATCCCCCGCGCCCCTCCCCCCAGGGCGCACGGGTCGGGCCTTGGGAGCCTGTACCCCGCTGTCCCTCCTCCTCTCGGCCCCCCACGCGTCCCTCCTACCTCCCGGAAGGTCGTGCGCCAAGGGCTCCTCAGGTGCGAGTGCTTCCTAACCTCCAGACGTTCCAGGGCCCTCCTTTCGGACGCGTGACCGGCTGAGCCTGCTACCCTGGGTACAGCGACGCAATCCCTTGACGTGCGCCCCCTCCCCCAAAAACACACACATACACATACACACATACACACGGGTTGTTGGGCTGCCGGTCGGCATGCCAGACTGCTCGACTGTTCGACTGTTTGCCTCGCCTCTCTCGCCTACCTCGCCTAGTCTGTTTGCCTACAGCATGTCCACAAGCAAGCACGCACATTCGCATGACGTAACACACACACGCGCGCGCTCCCCTCCAAAGGTTGGCACCGGAATTCGCCTCCCTTTCCGGCATCCACGCCCCCCGACCCGCCCGCCCGCCCTCCAGACCCGGACTCCGCAGGTGGGTGCGCCGGAAAACCAGCCACCCTCGTGCGCCCTCCCTCCGGAACAGCAGGCCGGCCGCAGCCGCAGCGGCAGATGCCCCTGCCCAAGAGCCCCCGCAACGGGGCTGGCGCAACCGCCTCCGCCTCCCGCGCCACCACCCCTTGGACGAGACGTAGGCTGCTTTGAGTGGCTTGGCCACCGAACTGTGAAAGGGCGATGCTGGCGGGTGCCAGCGCGCCCTCGCTACGCACTCATGTTCTGAAGACTTCCGAGCTCCCCCCTTCACACCCACGCACCCGCACGCCCCCGACACGGTCGTACACACGCACATGTACGGCACGTCCGGCCCTCACCTGTACGATGGTGCCCCCCGTGGCGAGCATTGGGTCGGTGATGAGGAAGAGGTCCTCCGGGGACAGTTTGGCGGGCAGCTTGTTCAGGTAGGCGGTGGCCTGCGGGCGGGGGGTGGTGGAGGGTTGGAAGGCACTCTCAGTAGAGAAGCCCTGGGGCGCATTCATCAGGGGGGGCGGACGTGGGGCGGGGCCGGGCCGGGCGGGGCGGGACGGGTTGGTCCGGATCGACCTGAGCATGCCGCGCCAGGCCGCGCCACGCCGAGCCCCCCTCTACACCACACCCTCCACAACCCTGGCTCCACAGCAACCGCACAGCCACGGCGCGCACCGCTCGCGCGCACCCACGCCCGCAGGTGCAGCATGCGTGAGCCCCCCCTCTACACCTTCCCCCCTCCTTCCACAACCCACCCAACGCCCTCCGCCGCCCATGCCCGCCCGCACCTGCAGGGTGGGAGGGTCGTGTCCAAACACCCTGCTGCCTCCACACCGCCCACCCCCTCCCGCCCCCCTGCACCGCCCACGCCCGCCCGCACCTGCAGGGTGGCTGGGTCGCGCACGTAGCCCACGTGGTAGGTCTCCTGGAACGGCAGCACCTGGCCCGCCTGCTCCAGCAGCACCAGGCCCGCGCGCAGGATGGGCACCACCTGTGTAGGGGGCCGGGTCGGGGTGGTGGGGGGAGGTTGAAGGGAAAGGAGAATTAACACCGACGAGCTGGGCGCCAGCAGCGTAAGTCCAGTCCAGCGGCCAAGCAAGGGGGGGGGAGGTAGCACAGGCCGGAGGGCGGGGCAAATAGGAGGATGGCTGGCTTCAGGACGCAGGCTTGTTGGAAATGGGTGGGTACGAGGTTGGGGCTGGCCGCGCAGCCAGGCAAGCGCGACGGCACCGCATTGCGCCCCACAGCGGGTGGGCGAGGCCGAACAGCGGGCTGGGGAGGGGGGAGGGAGGGAAGGGCGCATAGCCGTAAGATGGTAGGACAAGAGGAGCCGCGGTGGCCGTGGGAGAAACGGTTCAGCAGATTTCGATGAGGCGTAGAGGCCACGAGGAGCCGCGACGTCGCTGGGGGCGTTGCATGTGCCCGCTGGAAGAGTCAGGCCGCGCCGCCCCAGCCCGGCCGGTCGGTCAGCTGCGCGGCGGCGCTTGCGACAGGCCCCATTTCCCTAGCCCCGCCCCCGCCCCCATCCCGCCCCCAGGGTGGGCAAGCCTGGGGTTGGACAAGCATCATCACGTAAGGACGGTTGGTTTCCGTCATATCCCCGCCGCCCCTCAACAGGACGCCGAGACGCAGCTCCCGAGCAGGAGGCCCCCTTGCCCAGCCCTCGGCTCCGTCCGGTGCCGCCGTCGGCCGGTGTACCGCGGGCGACACCGGCAATGGCGAAGGCGGGCGCGGAGGCCAGCGAGGCAGGTGGATGGCAGGTGGCGGCGCTCCGCTCCCCACCAGGCGAAACCCCGCCAGACCCCTCCCTCCTGACGACAGAATGGGGACGCTGCCAGATGCCGGATGCCATTGCGTCGTCGTCGAACTCCCACAGAACGCGCCCCGGCGCATCGCCGCCGTCGGCTGTGGGGCGATGCCGCGAGCGTGCGACCCGACGGCGCCGCCGCGCGACGGCCCGCGTGGGCCCGGGCCCCACCAGCGGAGGCCAGGGACTATGTATCACCGCGGTCGGGGGCGAGTGGGTGGGAGGCCGTCGCTGCCCCCCGTCCCTCGTCCGCACCTGCTCCGCTGGCCACGCTCCCTCCTGTGTGCCCAGTCTTCCTCCTCCCCCTCCTCCTCCCATCCCTCCCCACTCGCCCTTTTTCTCCACTCTGGCGGACCCCACCCACCTTGATGGGCTTGGTCGGGTCGCAGAGGGTGGCGTCTGCCACCGCGCCCAGCGGCGTCTGCAGCTGCTGCTCGATGGTGGGCAGGAAGTCCCGGGCTGCCTCGTAAATCAGCAGCCGGCCCAGCTCGGCGCACGCGGAGCTGGGCAGTGGGGATGGGAGGGCGGGTGGAGGGCGGGTGGGGGGCGGGAGGGGGGGAGGGAGGGAGGGAGGGGAGGAGAGGGTTGGAGGGGGGCGTTGAAGGGGAGGGGGCCGGACAGGATGCGAGGCCACGGCGGATGTAAAGGCAGAGGCGAAACGGATTGGGGACAGCGAAGCAGGGAAACGGGTCGGGGCGCGTGATGCCGAATCGCAAGGGGTACGGTTCGACTATCATTTGGCGGATGGTAAGGGGGCGCCACGGCGGGGGGCGGGGGATCAACATGTGGGGGATCGGAGGGATCCCCGAACGGCAGGGGGTGTTCTAGCTGGGAGCACGCTGAGCACGAGGATCTAGGGTTAGTGCACATCCGGGCTGGGGGGGCCGAGAAGGGAAGCCGCCTGAACTGCTTCCGGAATCCCCGAGCTGCGAGCCGCCGGGTGCGCCACCGCTACGCCCCTTACTCCCCACACATGTTGGGGGACCCGTAGGATTCCCCCGCTCCAAAAAAACCGAATCTCGGGCCCAAGGGCCCTACCGGAACATCGGCGACGGGGTGTATTCGGAGCGGAGGATGGCGAGCCAGTGCTTGATGAGCGGGTGTGGCGGGGCATAGACCTGGTGGGGAGGGGGAGGGGGCCATACCAAATGGTGGGGAAGAGGGAGGTGGGCGGTCAAGGGGCGAGGTGGCTCTGAGGCGGGGCCCTCAGCCTGTGGTCCGTGCGGCTCGGTCCGCGCTGCCATCCAGGTGCTACACTGTCAGCGCACATTGCAGACGTGCTTTCATCGCCGTGACCCAGTCCATTTTCGGCCTCAATTACGACAGGTGGACCTCCACGACCTAGGCTGAAACAGGATCGCGCGATCGTTACTGATCACTTACCAGCATTTGTTGGGGGGGCCTTCGGCTTGGGCTTGGGTGCTTCAGCGGACGCTCGGACGACCGGAGCAAGGCGCGCGACGCGACGTGAGCTCGCCGCTGGGTGCAAGCGGCATCCCGATCGTTGCTGCAGTGCAGTTTGCATCGTTGAGCTGCTTCGAGTCAGGCAACGTGCCTTTGCGACGCAATATCTGAACTGCAATGCTTTTTGTTTGTTTAATGTATACACAGCGAAGTAGCCTGCACTCACGGCAACGGCTGCCTGCGTGTGGTGGCTCAGGTCGTGGAATCTTCGGTTGGCTCCGACAGCTGGCTACGGAGCAGCAACGATAAACTTCAGGCCCGATCGCCCTGTGGAGCACGGCGCTACACGCGAGCTATAAGAAGGGATCATCACATGAACGAACGCACGTACCGGTACCCAGCCGCCCACCCGGCCGACACCTCCCACCACTCGGTGTTACTCTGTACCCACCCCACACCCCATTGTCTTGAAACGAAACGACGCATACGACGAGCGTAAACGCGAAAGTGATGGCGTCGTTGTAGGACCCAGGGTGATGT
>LSYV01000028.1:1112303-1131337 GCA_001584585.1 Gonium pectorale | reverse complement strand
CCGCGCACGCGAGCCGCGCCGGCGCCCGGCACCGCCACCGCCGGCGCGGCGAGGCGAGGTGCCGGAGTCCCTAAAAATGCGTCGGGTATCGGCCTTGGTCGACGTCGGCAGCAGCTGCGCCCCCGCCGCCATCACCGCCGCCGGCGCGACGCTGGCCGCCGCGGCAACCGGCTCGGCAGAGGTAGCGGCGCCCGGACCGGTAGCCCTCGGCCCGGACAGCGTCGGCGCCAGCGGGGGAAGGGGGGCACGAGGTGGCGGCGCGCCGCCGCCGACACCAGTGGCGGCGGCGGCAGGGCCGGCAAGCGAGGCCGCGAGGACCATCGTGGCGGGGCTACTGGTGCCGCTGGGAGGAACGGCTGAGAGGAGTGCGGACGGGGGAGTCGCTGCTCCTGCGCCGCTGGCGGCAGCGGCACCTGGAGCGCCGCCAGCGGGGCCCGCACCGACTGGGACGACGCCGGTGAAGAGGAGCGGAGCACCGGGAGCCAGAACCTTGCCGCCGCCGCCGGTGCCGCCGCCGGACGCCGCCGTCGGCGCTGCCAGCGGCGCCGCCGGCGATGCAGCTCCGCCCGCAGCCCCCGCAAGGGGCAAATGGGGCTGTGGCAGCGCTGGCGGCGCCGCCGCTGCCCTCGAGACGGTAGCATGCAGCTGTTGCTGCTGCTGCTGCTGTTGCTGGACCGCCATTGCCGTCTGGGTGGCCAGGACCTGCCGCCACTGCGCAAGCGCCGCGGCCTGCTGCGCGTGCTGCGCGTGCTGAGCCTGCTGAACCTGCTGCAGCGCGATGGCGGCGGCGGTGGGCGGCACCACTATCGCCGGCTGCGGCGGCGGCGCCGCTGGCGCCGCCCCCGTCGTCAGCTGCTCCAGAAGCGCCCCCGTCGGCGCTCCAGCCGCCGCCGTCGCCGCGGCGGCCATCAGCTCAGATGCTGCGCGGATCGCCAGCTGGTCCCCAGCGGACAGCGCCGTGCCGGCTCCGCCGGCGGCGGCGGCGCCGCCGCCAGGCGCGATGCCGAGTAGCGCCGCCGCCGTCGCTGGCGTTAGTGCAGATGACGACGACGACGGCGTCACTGGCGACGGCGTTGCCGTACCCATCAGGGTGGTCGTTGCCGACGGTGCCGGCGACGGCGTCGGCGCCGCTGCCGTCAGCGACGGCGACAGTGCGGCGGCGCCGCCGCTACCGGCCGCCGCCGCCGCCCCCAGCGCCGTCGACAGAAGGGCTGAACCCGGGGCCAGCACCGCCAGCGACGACGCGGGGACCGTCACCAGCCCGCCCGGAGCCGCCGCTGTGACCGACGGCGCCACGGACGGTGGCGGCGCCGCTGACAGCAACGGCGCCGCCAGGGCAGGGCTCAGTAGCACTGTTGGCGCGGCGGGCCGGGCCTCAAGTACCGTGGGTGCGACTGCACTGGACGGTGCCGGGGGTGCCGCCGTCATTAGCTGGGGTTGGGGCTGGTGCTGGGGTGCCGCCGCAGGCACCGGCAGAGGTGTGGGGCGGCGACGGCGGGGTGTCCAGCGTCGAGGAACCAGTTCGTACCCATTTGCGAGGGAGCGCCATGGCCGCCGGCGCCGCTGGAAGGCTGGTGCTGGGCCGCGCCCGCCGCCGGAAGCGGGCCCGCCGGCGGCGCCGCCAGCGCCGCCCGCTGCTGAGCAGCGACAGCGGCGGCCTGCTGCGGCGGCGCCGCAGCTGTTGCCAGCGGCGGAGGCGAAGGTGACTGGCCCTGGAGGAGGTCTTGCTGCGGCTGGGGCGGCAGCGGCGCTGCCTCCGTGCCCTGAGGCGTCGCCGGCGCCGGCGGTGGTGAAGGCGCAGCCGCCGCTGGCGGCGAAGGCGGCGCCCCGGCCCCGGCCCCAGCCCCGGCCGCTGCTATGTTGGCCAGGAGCGAGCCGTCGAGGGTCAGGTGCATCTCGCCGTGCACACGGCCCATCAGAGCCCCCGTGAACCCAATGGCAGCCTGTGGCGCCGCCGGCGGAGCCGGCGCGGAGTCAGCCGCTGAGGATGCAGGGGTAGTGGCGGCGGCGGGCGCTGCCGCGGGCGGCGGCGCCGCCGTCATCGCCGCCGCCACGGCCTGCTGCGCGCCAGCCAGGCGCAGCGACGCCGCCGCCGTCCGCGCGATGTCGCTGGCGGCGGCGGCGCTGGCGGAGACGGTGGTGGTGGTGGTGGCAGGGGCGGGCGCGGGCGCGGGGGCAATGGGGATGCCGCCGCCGCCGCCAGGTGCGCCGCTGCCGGCTTGGCTGTTGGCGGTGCTGCTGCTGAAGTCGACGGCTGACCCGGCGCTCCCCGGGACTTGCTGCACGCTGGCCTGCGTCTGCACGGGGCCGGGCCAAAGCGCACAAGCATACCGATAAGGGGGCGTGTCGGTAAGGGGCGGTTTCACCAGCGCCTAGGAACACGCCGTTGGGGACTGCTGGGAGCCGAAAGCCGGACAGCGTCAAACAGATGCAAGTACCCAACAAGCCATCCCTCTCCCACACCGATGTCCACCGAGCCCCCGGCCCACATTCCGACCCTCCACCCTATATATCAGGGCGGGCAGCCGGTCCGCCGGCTTGCCCTGCTGTCGCCCCTATTTGCAGAGCATCCCGACGGTTACCCAGGGCGCCTGCGCTCTAGCGGTCTCAGACATGCTCCCCCGACCCAGGGACCTGAACTCTGACCCTGGTGCCTGTCCGGGCCCACATCGCATGGCCATGGGCGCCCTTGCCAGCTGCAATGATCCCCCTCCCAAGGGCCTGTCCCCCGCCCCAAGGGCCTGCCTCAACCAGCCTGCCCCGTCCCACAGTGACGCCTGTAGCCGTCCGCCCACACACCTGCCAGCTGCCCTGATCTCCCTCCCCACGCGCCATCGCCCCGCTGGAGGAGGTGCCGCTGAAGCCGCCGCCGTCGCGGCCGCTGTAGCTGCCGCCGCCGCCGCCGCCGCTGCCGCCGTCGCCGCTGCCTGGCGCCGCTGCGCTCGCCATCGCCGCTGGCGCACCCGGCGGCGCCGTTGCCTGGGCCGGGGCCGCCGCCGGGGCAGGCGGGGCCTGGCTGGCAGGGGCTCGGCCCGGCGGCCCCGGCGCCGTCATGGCAGGCGCACGGCTGGATGAGAAGGGGGACTGTCCCGCGACCGCAGCGGCATCGGCTGCTGCTGTTGCTGCTGCTCGCTGCTGCTGCTGAGGATAGGCAGGGGATAGGGCGCCCGGCTGGGGCTGCAGGGTCGCGCCCGCGGTGTTAAGGCCGCCGCGTGGGTCGGCCGGCTGGCTCATCGCTTTGCCGCGCAGGGCTTGGCCACCAAGCCAATCCTGTGCTCCTAGTTGCTCCTCTGCTGAGCTTACATATATGTTTAGTTACTCCAGATGCAAAATCGGGAACAGGGACACTCTGGTTTGGTTGAATTCGCCGCGTCGGAGGCCTTTCGCGAGGACTGCTGGCTCGCTCAAATATCAATCGCTAGTGGCCGCCTCTAGAGGCGTCGGCCTTTGCAAAAGTTCAAGGGGCCAAGCATCTCCGCGACAGGATGCAGGCGAGCATACCTGAATTTGGCGTTTGCTTGGATACCTAATAAGGAGCCAGTCTTCGTACTGTTTGGCTATGTCAGACGAGCAACTTGCGCGCCATGAGAAACTCAATTACGCCAACACAACATCGGCCGTGTACTACCTTCAGCTGGGTACTTTGGGGCGAGGATCAATCGGAGGCATCAAGGGAATGTCGAGCTCCAAAGAAATCGGGGGCTCAAGAAGAGGCTCGAAACAGCCGCGAGCGGCGGCGAGCCGACCCGTGGGTCATATGCTTGCTTGGGCACAACCCCTTTCGTTCCGTTGGCGGCTCGGGTAGGACCACTAAACCGCACTTTCCACATAGTCCCATCGATGCCTGATCGGCGTGCGTCGTTGCTCCCGGACCATCCGCCCATCAACATCGGTGCCGACGCGCCCGCCCTCGCCCTCCGCCGCCACACCCCCCGTAAGCACACGCATCCCCCACCCCACCCCGCTCACGCACCATCTTGCGTCGTCCCAAGCTGTGATGAACTCCCATCGTGAACTGAACCCTCGACCCCCCGCGCTCACCTGCACCTGGCTCTGTGGTCGGTCCGTCCCAAGCTGACCCGTGTCTCCCCATCCGCTCGCGGGCGGCGCCGACCACCGCCAGCACGGGGCGGAGACAGGAGCTGTGCACTTACATGCACATACACACGGATACAGGTACATCTGCTCGCTTGCCTGCCTAAAACACACGATACACACGGATACAGGGTACTTACGTGCATGACACGGGCGGGTATGACTTGGGTGGGTCACGGCCGGGACCGGGCCCCTCCTATGACGGGTATGACACGGGCGGGTATGACTTGGGTGGGTCACGGCCGGGACCGGGCTCCTCCTGCAGTCCACCTTCCCGCACATCCATACCCAGCCGTTGCGGCAATGCTCCGCTGCGCAATGCCACCCATCCACGACTGCAACGCCCCACGGCCTGCGAAGGCGATGGAGTCGTGAGGAATGATGGGCACGCGAGCGGCGCCGCCCCGCGAGCACCGCCCGCGCGCCGACCCGCCGCTCGAAGACCGACCCGCCGCAACAGCGCACTGCACGCCTGCTGCTGGCATCGCTTCTCGGGCCCCAACGTCCAGTACGGCGGTACGGCAGCTCGTCCAAGGTCACCTTCCAGACCGCGCCGCGCACAGAAACCCCGACAGCGTGAGGGGGGAGCAACGGCGGATAGGGCACCGCAGTAACACGCACCAAAGGTGCAGCAATATATAGTGTACAGCCTATGCAGTACCATGTACGATCCATCACAATCGCATTACGATCGGTCGACGGCGAACAAAATCCGGCGGATCGGATGTTCAATGCGCAAACCCCGCTCCTCCTGCTTCTTCACTATGCACGGCGAAATCACGGCCTCTCGGGTGTGTGTACGGGCCTCGCAAGACATGACCTAATTATCACAATAACACCATTCAATCTCTGCCCTACTTGGTTGCTCGCTCGAATATGTTGTGTTGGATTCACAATACCCCAAACTATCCAAAGAGCGTGCGCTTCCTCCCGCAGTGGGCATGGCCCCCTCTCCCTCTCTCTCGGTGCTCTCTTTCCCCAGCACTCTCTCCTATATGCCATCGAAACATGGCGAACATGAACGGGGAAGCGTAATCTGATTCCTTCAAGCCTAGAATCGCAGAGATCGCGTGAGCCGCGCAGTTGGTTGGCAAGTACGCCAGGTACGCCAGCACGGCCGTACGACACCGTACGACAGGATGACATGCCACAAGGCAACCATCCTGCGACAAACTCTGTGTTGCGCGCGGCGCGGAGCAGGAGGCCCCATACCGCGTGCCAACGTCCCGCGTCCCCGCGACGCCCGATGGCCCCCGCCCAACCCCTGGGGAGGCTGAGCTCATCTCAGTCGTGGAAGACGGGCAGCCGGACCTCAGCTACAGCGCAGCGCCCACATCCGCTGAGCTTGCACACGCACACTCTGCCGTACACTGCCGTACTATACCGTGCACTGTTGCACATACTGTTGACAGCTAGCTGACATTTTGCTTGCAAACTGTCTTGAACACGGCTTCTGCACTTGCAACGTACACAGCCTCTCACGCATGCTCACGTCCCTTCTGTACCTGCAGTACCTGCCTACTAATAAGCAACACAGCTACTTGTACAACACAGCTGCATGCACAACACGGCACAGCTACATCCACACGCGCTTAAATCCCTACCTGCCTAGCGCCGCCCCCCGCCGCGTTTCGTACCTGACAATGCCCCCTACCTCCTACTACACACGGCACAACGTCGGGACCGCAACAACCCAGCCCCGCACTGCGCGCTCCTCGCTCGTGTCCGCCCCCGGATCACACCTCGCCGCCGCAAGGCCGCGGGCGGAATGCATTGGGTCCACGTAAACCGGGACCGAAAGGTATAGCTACCCCTCCTTCCTCCTGCCTCCCTCCCTCTCGGTCTCCCTCCCTCCATCCCTCCCTCTGGGTCTCTCTCTCCTCTCCTCACCGACCAGCAGCCGCCGCCCCCCTGCAGCTGCTGCGCGGGTCAACGACTATACCGTGGCGGCCTCGCCCGCTCCCGCCACCGACAGACCCGCGCCGGCCCCTCCTCCAACGGCAGCGGCGCCCGCGCGTGCGGCCCAGGCCGGTCTGTACGGCTGCTCCTGCCGGGAGGATCACCGTACGACCTACTCCGACACGACACCACCCCAGGCGCCAGGGAGACCGGAGCCGCCGCCGCCCCGCCGCCGCCGGGCGCCGCCCGCGTCCGCGTCCGCGCCCACGCCGTACGGCGCGGCAGCTCCCCCTCCGCCCGGCTCCGCCGCATCGGCCGGCGGGCACGCCTCCACGGCGATGTGCACACGTGCTTGTCGTACTCCGTACTTGCCGTACTCGGTGCGCTCCTCGCCGTCGTGGTCGCGGCTGTACGGCGCGCCGTGCGGTTCGCCCGGCCCAGCCGCCGCCGCCGCCGTGGCAGCCGGGGCCACGGCGGAGGTGCCACCCCTTGCGGTGGAGGCGGCAGCGCCAGGAGCGCGGGTGTACGTTTGCTTTGGGTCGCTGGCCGCCGCCGGCTCCAAGCCGTCGCTGTTGTTACTGCCGTTGGCACCGCCGGCGGCGCCGCCGCAGGCTGTGACCGCTGCGAGCTGGGTCAGCAACCCCCTGCCAAGCAAAGGGAGCAGGGGGGCCGAGCGGTCCGTCGGCGGAGGCATTGCAGCTGTGCAGGGCAGGTCGGCGTCAGGTAAGAAGCGGCGGCGGCGGCGGCGTGCAGTGAATTAGGGAGTGCCGTCGGCAGTGGCATGGCAGGGCAGGGGGGCGCGGGACGGCTGGCTGCCCCTGTGCAAAGCCGATTTACCGGCTTGGCTGTGCGTTAGTGCACACCGTCCGCCAAAGACGGCAGAACCGTAACACGGCACCCAAACCGTACCACGGCATGAGCGCATGGCACCTGGCACCCGCACGGTTCAAGGCTCAGGGGATGCACAGAGGAGCGTGCCGCGCAACAGCCACAGCCCAGACGTGGCACGCGACCGTCGGGGCCCGCGCTGCCGTTGCCGACGCCTAACCTTCACCCGGCCCCTTTTGCGCACAGCCCCCTCCCCTCACCTCCCCAGCGCCCCCAGCCCGGGCGTACTCACCGGGGAATAACGTGCCGCGACACAGCCCAGGCGGTGCGCAGCGCGAGTTGCCCAGTCAAGAGGGCGGCTGCGGCGGACCCGACCCCGATGGCGAACGCCATGCTGAGCCATGCCGTGAAGCACAGCCACGCCCCGATCGCGATGCCTGTGCAGGGGCGCAGGTGGCGGAAGTCGGACAGGGACGGGGCGAACGCTCGAGCACATGCGAACGCGCGAGAACACTCTGCCGCAAAGCCATGATGGCATGAACTCCGAGGTGCTCACCCGCCACCAGCGCCGCGCCCAGCAAGACCGCTAGGGCGCACCAGGAGACCAAGAGCGTCACCACCAGCGCCATCGCCAGTAAGGCTGCCAGCGCGCCAGCTGCCGAGGCAACAGCCTGCTCGAAGCGAAAAGCATCAATAGTTAGCAGCGGGGTTGTTTGGTCAGGTGTATACAGTCACAAAGCCTACCAGCCATCCAGCCACCGTCCGTGGCCGGTGCTTCTCCGCCCAAGCCCTGGCAGACTCCGCATAGTGCGCGATGCCCTTCAGATCCATTGCATTGCCCTTACAACAACGAAGAAATGCCTCGAAGCAAGCAAGTAAGAGGTCTTGGTTTCGGTCTTGGTTTCGGGGGCTGGTCTCGGAGCAGTGCAACCCACGGTCGCGACACTCCTAGGTAGGGGTGACGCGGGGATGCACGTTCAGGGCACAAAGCGGTGTATGGATGGTCATGGGGCGGTATATGAGTGGTCCGTGAACCTGTAGTGTCAGCAGCGTTCGCTGCGTGTAGGTGGCGTCACCAGCCACGAACGTCACATGTCTTGCTTGCTCTGTACCCGCCCGCCCTACTGGAAACGTCACGCCTTCGGGCGTAATGGCCGTAGAGGCGGGCTCCCTCTTTCTGTGCAGGTTTCATTTTTTTCACCAGCCACCCATACGGCCCAACCACAGGCTCACGCTTCCCAACACCGTGCATTGAGGCCGGCTTCTGAGGAGTCAGAAGTATCCCGGTTTACTCCGGCTGCTTGGGGGGCTGCTGCCACCCAACCTGGGTTGGGTGGCAGCAGGGGAGCGGACGCCAGCCGCTCGCCAGCAAAAAGGAAACACTGCCATTGGGGAGCCACACCTCTACATACGGACATACCAGCAGCAAGCACATGCGTCACGATATGTGTCGGTGATTGCACTGGTGGCCTCCTGCAGTTTGCATCTGATGGGTGAGAGGAGAAGGCGCGGGGTACACGGCACACGTGCCGTCACAACTGGCCCTCGCCGCCACACATCTCCCCGCTCATCCACGCCATCCAACCATGCCGCCCATGCCATCCGTCGATCCGTGCACTCATCGCATTGTGTTTCCTCAACAGACACCACGATGCAAGCAAGGACCTGTATCCCTATCATACCTTCTTATTTCTGTCACTCGCAAGCCAGGTGGCGGCATTTTCCAGAGGTCGGCAGCAGCAGAGTGCATGACCTGCCTGTAACTCCCCGCCCCCGGGTCCGGTTTGGGGGTACAGATACTCATACATCCCGGTTTGGGGCGACCCCCCGTGCGATTGCATGATTTCGGGTACCGAACAGCAACCGGAACTCGCTGTTTGATATTCTCCCGCCGTTCCCCAATTGTTCGGCACAGATCTTACCATTCTATGCCCTTTGCTGGAACAAGTGAATGCGGAGGCTGGGCTCCTGCAAATGGAAGTAAGTTGCACGGCACCCGTGCGCCGTCCAAGTGCTCAATGCTCGAGTACAAATGTTTTGAATATCGGTATGTTAAGGCCGCCAAATTGTTTGTTGCCCGCGGGTCTTCCCCGGCGACCGGTAAGAGCGCTGTTGGAGTTTGTTGCCGCAAGGCCGCCCGGCATCATGCCGCATCCGGTGAGAAGCCACACGTTTCGCGCTCACTTCCTCGCAGCTTCCCTTTGCCAGCTGCGTCGGCTGTAGCATGACATGTAAGCAGCCGTGGCCGTTGACTCCCCTGCCCCGCGGGCACACGCAGGCCGCGGCCAAACAATGCACCGCATCCACGGCGGTTCTGGCGATTGTAGCAGCAACGTTGCTGCTGGTCGGCGCCCATGCCGCGGGTGGGTAGTCAGTGGCACCATGCAGCCTCCCGATGTTCCCTGAGCCAATCAGTAGCTGCCTTTCACCGCTGTAACCTTCAAACCGCAGTAGCAGTGCTGTGCCCGCGGCGACCATCCACGGCCGCTCCCGCGCAGAGCCATAAACCCCCACCCATGCTTGTGCCCCCGCTCACCATCTCCAACCCATCCACCAGTCCGACGCACCCCTGCACGTATGACCACCACCACCACCCGCCCCGTGCCGTACCCCGCAGCGCCGCCGGCGTGCGCAAAGTACGCCACAACCAAGGCCGCCACCACCTGTACCAGGGTGTGGCTCACCGTCAACCCCAAGTGGGACAAGGCGGCCTTTGCGGCGCTCAACCCCGGCGTCGCCTGCCCAAACCTAAAGCGTGGCGTGCAGATCTGCGTCGCCGCTGCGGCGCGTGAGTTCGGGGCTTGGGGGCGGGGGGGGGGGCCGGCGGGGGAAATACTCGGGCCTCAATAGTGCCTCCCCAGGCGAAGCGGAACGGACAGGTGCCACGAGAAGGGAGCCCGCGTGGTATGGGAAGCGGCGTGTGGTCCGGGTTGGCAGGGGTGACGGGGCGCGGGCCAAGAGGACCCCGGGCGGCGGAGGCGACCGCCGCGCGCGCGGGGAGTCTCGCTCCGCAGCACCAAGGGCTGTGCACCGCTGCGGCATACCCCTCCGCTGACAAGCGGCAAGAGAAGCAATCCACAGATCCACGGGTGGCACGTGGTGCGCCCGCGTGGAGCGGGAACCGGCCTTTGCACAGCACACAGCTGCCACACGCTCGCTCGCTGTGCAAACACAGCGAAGCGTAGAGCGATCCGGATTATCACCTTGCTTATCTTGCTCCATTGATTCTTCCCGCGCTGCCCCTGACTCGCAGGCCCGCCGTCACCGGTCCCGCCGCGCCCGCTACCGGTCCCGCCGTCACCGGCCCCGCCGCGCCCGCTACCGGTCCCGCCATCACCGGCCCCGCCGTCACCGGCCCTGTCCCCCCCAGCCGTCCGTGCCGTCTCCGTGGCCATTGGCAACACCCACACGTGCGCCGTACTGGAGGACCCCGCCACCGGGGCCCGCGGCGTCAAGTGCTTCGGGTGAGGGATGGCGGGGACGGAGGGGCGATAGCGGCGCAAGTAACGGCACTGCGCCGCCCAGCACCGATACTTCCGCCGCACATCCGCCCCCGTCCACCTTCTCCCGTCTCCCACACCACGTCCCCCGCAACCCGCTTTGCCCACTCTTGCCCGCCATCTGGACTTCGCCGGCCGGACAGCCAGCGACCCCCCTACACGCAGCCGCTGTCACGCATATAGGACACACTTGCGTGGTTGAGAAGATACAACAGACATTTGTCCGCAGCAGTAGAGGAACGGGGGAGGAGGCGTGGGTGAGGTAGGGGGGACGGGAAGCCGGGGCGACGCAAGGTGAGAGAGAGCATTGAGCCCAGACAAATGCGCCGCTGGCTTTGTCGCAAGCAGGCACTCCTCCCGATGACCCCAAACGGCCGCTCTCTTGCTCTGCGCCTGCCCCTTCTGCTCCCCGCCACTGCTTACGTGTTCTGCGTGCCGCTGACATGCATCCGCAACGCCCCACATCTTCAGGACCCCTCCACTCACACTCCTCGTTGTTCACTCTCTGCCGCCACGAACGTATTCTGCCTGCTGTTTGAGCCCGCAACGCGGCACACTGCTTATCTCCAGAGTCCAGGCCCCCCCTCCCCCCCTTATGCCGCGACGCGACCCGTTTCCCTTCTTCATCCCCCCCCTATGCTGCCACAGTGACAACCGCTACGGCCAGCTGGGCCAAGGCGACAGGGACCCGCGGGTCAGCCTCCCGCAACTCGGCGACGCGCTCAAGGCCGTGGACCTGGGTCCCGGCCTCAACGTGAGCGCCCTGGCGGCGGGCATGTACTTCACCTGCGCGCTGCTGGTGGGCAAGGAAGGCAGCGCCGTCAAGTGCTGGGGGTGCGTGCGTGCGGGGGAACGGGATGGCGCTGGGACAAAAGAGGCGGGCGGGATGGCGCAAGAGGGCGCAAGAGGGCGGCGTGCATGCGGGGGCATGAAGGTAAACAAGGATAGATGGAGGGGTGGGCCGTGGGGCGTGGGTGTGCATGTGTGGTTGGTGGGGGGGGGGCGTAGCTGGCGCGCGGCGGGGCACCGTGCGCTTGCCCCGCGTCACGCATGCGCGGTGTCACCTTGAAAGGGTGCGGTGGTTGTGCTTAACGGTGGCGTGTCCTGCCCGCCGCTGAACGGGGCCAGGGGGCACAACAGGGCGTACCACGGGGCGTACAACGGGGCGTACGTTGGGGCGTGGGGCCGTGGGGGTGGCCTCAGCGTGTGTGTATGTGCACGTGTCCCTGCCTCGCTCCCGAAGCTCCCCTGCTCCCTGTCGTCCCCACCTGCTCTCTTTCGTGCTTCGCCACTCGGTGCCCGGGCGGACGGCGCCCTCCCCCTTTACCCCTGCTCCCGGCGCGGCGGGCGGGCGGGCGCGCGGGCTGCGCTCTTCCCTCCATGCGAACGCATGGCGCTTGGGCTTTTCCAGGGCAGCTGGTTTGGACAGGGAACGGCTCGCTGGCCCGAGCGGACTGCCGATGTGCGGCACACTTGCCATCTCGCCCTCAAGCAAGCTTGCCTGCCTAGTGAGGCCGCCCTGTGTGAGGCGCCCCCCCTTAACCCCTGTCAATTCTTGTACCCCTCTTGCCGTGAGGGCGGCTAAGCTCGTGCCCCTCCCTCCCTCCCTACCACTACCCCTCTGCCTCCACAGCGACCTGAACGGCTATAGGCCCATCGGCGGATCGTATCCCGGACAGATGGGCGCCGCCCTGCAGCCCGTCTCCCTGGGCCCCAGCATGGTGCCGTCGGCCATCGGCGTCGGCGATTTCCACGCCTGCGCGGTGCTGCAGCCGGGTGGGCTCGTCAAGTGCTGGGGGTGGGTGGGTGCGTCAGAGCGAGGGATGGGGGAGGTTTGTGGGAAGGGCACGGCAGGCGGGGTGGCTGGTGGGGAAGACGGCGGGTGATGAACAGCAACCCGACATGGTATTGTAGCGTGGTGCTGCAACACGGCGGCCGACTGTTGGTCAAGGGCTGGGGGTGTCAGCTTGGAGGAGCTGGCGCGCGGGACGGGCGGTGATTGGAGGGGACGGGCGTGTGGGAGCAAACAACCCAAATCGACACCGCGGCGGTGCTCCTCTCCTACCGCGGGGGCGGGCCTGCTGCGGGTCAGGCGGTGGCTGGGTGTGAGTGCGGGGGATTTGACAGGTGGATGGGTTGGGCGCTCCGCCGCAGCAGGGCTGGGTGTTTGCTGCGGGGCCCCCATACGTTGTATGGCCGCCGTGGCTTCAACAGCCCAAAGGGACCGCATGCAACAGTGACGGAACAGTGCAGTTGGGGGAGCGGGAACGGGCTGGGCCCCACCGGTCCGCTGCGAGCCCGCTGCCCGTCTACCGCACTCCCGCTGCCGCCTTTGCCTTAACGCACCGAGCGAATGGCCCCCCGCTTGGCAACCCGCAACCCGCCCAGGTCCAATTCCCCAAACGAACGCCGCCCTGCAAACACGCGACCCGCGCAGGTCCAAACCCCGAACGAACGACCCCCACTCGCCGCTGCGAATACTGCGATGCACACCCCGCGCAGATCCAACCCAGTGGGCGAGCTGGGCCAGGGCGATACCCGCTACCGCTTTCCCGACGATGCCTCCGCCATGGGCGCCGGCCTGCCGCCGGTGGAGCTGGGTCACGTGGGCGGCGGGGCGCTGCCGGGGCCGCGGGTGCCGCTGGAGGCCGTCGCAGTCGTGGCGGGGTCGCGCCACACCTGCGCGCTGCTGCAGCCGGGGGGCGTCGTCAAGTGCTGGGGGTAAGGATGGAGGGGAGGGGGAAGGGCAGGGGGTGCGCGATCGATGCACGATGGCGCAGGTGCGTGCGGTGAGGGAGGAGAGCTGCAGGGGGTGGGGGGCCATACGGGTGGAGGGACGGCTGTCTTGGCCGGGCGGGGACTGGCGGGGGGAGGGTAGCGTTCCCGTTCCCGTCCCGGTCTCATCAGGAGGCCGCCCTCTTGACACGGGGGGCGGCCACACCCTGCCAACGCCACAAGCCCCTACTCTGTGAGGCTGCTCCCCGTTGCCACCGATTCCGTTTTCTCCTTTCATTCCCTTTCGTGGACCCCCTCACCTGGACCCCCCGCGCAGAATTAACAATTTCGGGCAGCTCGGGCAAGGGGACACCCGGAACAGGGGCGACGGGCCGGACGAGATGGGCAACGCCCTGGAGCCGGTGCCGCTGGGCACTGGCCTGAGCGCAGTGGCCCTGTCGGCTGGTTCCAGCCACACCTGCGCGCTGCTGCAGCCGGGCGGCGTCGTCAAGTGCTGGGGGTGAGGGCGAGGGAAGGGGAGGAAGGGGAGGGGCCGGGGTCTATCGAAGGGGGAGCGGGTAGGTTGGGAGAGCAGCGGGCCCGATCGAGTTGGGTGTCGGCGATGGCGCACGGAGGCGGGTGGGTGGGTGGGCAAGCAGGCCTGCGGCCCCGAGCGACGCTGCGGCTGCTCGGGGGGCGAGGCGGACTGGCTTGCATTGGTGGGTGTCTAGGGGTGTGCGTATGTGCCTGCGTGTGTTCTATATGATCTAGAATATGTATGCGTGACAGTGTGAAACAGGCCGGCGTGTGCGTGTGTGTGATGTATGAGCGGGGCGCATTGTGCACGAACAGCTAGCTTGCTGCCATAACGCCCCGGGTCTACCCAACCTCCCGCCGCGATCTCACGGACGAGCTCGGGCTTCCCCGACTTGCCCATCTCCGCAGAGACAACTGGTACGGGCAGCTGGGACAGGGCGACATGCAGCCCCATGGCGACCTGCCCGGGCAGATGGGCGACGCGCTGAAGCCCGTGGACCTGGGGCCGGGCCTGACGGCCGTAGCCGTGTCGGCGGGCGACGAGTTCACTTGCGCGCTGCTGCAGCCGGATGGCATCGTCAAGTGCTGGGGGTGAGGATTTGGGGGCGGGGGCAGAGGGTGAGGGTGGAGGGGCTGGGCTGGGTCTAGGGGCGAGGCGAGGGACTGGGGCCTGGAGAGGGCGGGGGTGATGGATGGGGAGCGGCTGGGCCGGAGTGGGTTCCGCGCTCCTGAGGTGCGTGGGTATGGATCCGTGTGGGGTAGCAGGGCAAACGGGGGGAGGGGTGAGGCCTCCCGCGCTTCTGTGCACCTTAGTTCGCCGCCCACGGCAACTTAGCTGCAGGACGGCAGGCGGCTGACAAGGTGAGGTCAAGGGGAGGTCCAGGGGAGACAGGCGACAGTACGACGCTACGGGCGCACGCGCTGGCTGGCGGCGGCGGCTTTGCACCGACTGCCGGCCCCCACCGTCTCATGCGGTTTCTTCCGTCAGGTGCTCCTTGCGTCCCGCTTTCCCCCTCGCCTCCACCAACACACGCTCCCCACTTCCTGCTCCTTTTCCTGCCCCCCTCCACTCCCCAACAGCGTCGGTTACAACGGCCGCCTGGGCTCGGGCGACAGGTCGATTCGCGGCTTCCGTGCCGACCAGATGGGCGCCGCCCTGAAGCCCGTGGAGCTGGGCAGGGGACTCAACGCGACCGGCCTGGCGGCGGGGCGCGAACACGCCTGCGCTGTGCTGCAGCCGGGCGGCCTGCTTAAGTGCTGGGGGTGAGTGTGTCGGAGAGTGGGGAGTTTACAGGGAAGGGCAGGCAGGCGGGCGGGGTGACGGATGGACAAGTACGCATTTTGTTACAAGGAGAACAACACCCAAGCATGCATGGTAGATCCCAGGAAGTCCAGGCTACCGCAATCCAAATTTGCATTCCTCGTTGCGACGAGCTGCCGTGGTGTTTGCGCACGCCCCGGCTGCAAGAGTTGCGGTCGCTAGCTTGGTCAACTCGAGGCACAGGCTTCCTCCCCGCCACCCTCCTCGGCACCCTGAGCCGCCCTGCGGCGCCGCCCAGCTCCCCTGGGACGGCATGCGCCACAGGTTAGGGCGCCTTCCCCAAGCAACGAACATGGCCAACTCGCCTCGGCAACCGTAGAATGGAGAGCGGGAACGATGCGCTTCATTAGGCCGTCCTGCGGGAGAACGCTGCTGGCTCGCAGCGCGTCCCAATAACTCGTCCATCTTTCGCAGCTTCCCCAACGAAATCCCACGCCGCTGACCCGCCCGCCCGTCCGCCCGCCCGCCACCCTGCGCCCGCAGCTCCAACAGCTGGGGCGAGCTGGGTCAGGGGGACCAGAGCGACCGCGGGGACGAAGAGGGTGAGATGGGCGACGCGCTCAAGCCCGTGCCGCTGGGGCGCCTCGCCGCCGCCGCGTGAGAGCAAGCGCCGCCGCCGCGTGAGAGCAAGCGCCGCCGCCGCATGGGGGCCATGTGGGCCTCCAGCAGTCTCGCTTCGACGGCGCTCGGCGGAGCCTCCCCGGTGAAGGAGCATCCCAGGCCGCCGGACTCTCACCCTGCGTTTACACGGATTGTCAAGCGCTACACTCCCGCTCGAGGGCGTCCATCAGATGTGCAAGTGTGGGCGTCGCGCCGTGCGGTGTTGTGTAGTTGCGGAGCTCGTCTGGTTGTCTTTCGGATTCAAACTGCGTCGTGCGAGCATGCGTGCATTGTGCTCGTGCTTTTTCTGATGTTCCAGTTCGATGACCCGCGGGTCGCACGGTCGCTCCATGTCCAGGGGCGGGTCTGTGTGTTTGCCGGGGCCGCGCCGTATCTATCTATGTGTCATCGCAAGGCACGAGCCCTCAAGCCCGCGTGCGCGACATCCGGTGTGTGGATTGCTCGCCCGCCGCTCCCGTTTGCGCCTTTATTTCTCATGCGCGGCGTTGGCGTTCCGCATCTAAATCTATGCCAGCCGTGCCCCCCACATGGCTGTAGGGGCGGATCCTGCGGGATGCCAGCGCGCGCCCTCGCCAGTCCGACGACCCTTGCAAGCGAGTTTTTTTAATGCCCTTCGCAGGGGTGATCAAATCGTACCTTGAAAAGACTGCTGCCACGTTCATCCATTGATTGCCTTGCAAGCCATACATTGATTGCCCCTTTCGAGTCCGTTTGTCCTGTGCTGATATGGCCGTACCCGTGAGAGCGCGAGAGCGTACCGTTACGGCGACGGTCCTTTCGGGAGGAACCTGTAATCTGTATCCGTATCTGGTCCTGCTTTTGAAGAGCGCTACTCCTTCCACCTGACACGGGTGGTATGTGTTTTGGCGTTGCGGTTGGTGCCAACCCCGTTGCACGTGGTTCTGGTTGTAACATCAAGCCGTACGACGTACGCGACCCGAGGCGCCGTACGGCGTAAGCAGCGCCATGGATGCGGCAGCATGTCCCTGCCCTCCTACCCGTCTGCGCAGTACAAGGTCGCCCAAGTACGGCGGTGCGGGATACATAAAGGGGATGGTGGCGCGCGGAGGCGCCCAGTCCGTGTGGGGGGAGGTGCCGGCTTGCCGATTCAGGCACGGGGTCAACTGTATACGCTGGGCCTCATGCCGTTGTGCGTAAATAAAATAATGGGCCATCTCTTATCCATATACCATGCGCTATGCCATACCTGGGTGAAGAACAAAAAGCACAGGCAGGGGAAGCTGCTTCCACTGACACACACACACCACGCCCGAACGAAGGCGCAGCCATTTTCCAGTAGGGCGCCTGGGTACAGGGCATGGCGGGCGGGAGAGGAGCAAGGAGGCGAGCAGACGGGCCCGTTTCGGTGGCCCGCGGGGGAGGGGAGAGAGATGAATAGATTACAGGCTCCCCCAGAGAGGTGTTGCAGTCCACGCGACCCGATTGGCTCCCGACGCGCCTTAGCAGAGACGCCGTGCGAACCGCCGCTCGCGCAATCAATGGCGTTCCTGGGCTCCTGGGTCCGCAGCAATCGGCCCCTACTGCTTTAATACCGTTGTAGACGACAAAGAAAGCAACAGGAGTACAAGACAAAGGGGGGGGCTTCCGGCTCAAGCGCCACTGGGGAGACGGGCCCGTCGGCTCATGCGCTTCGCCCGCCAAGCCTTACATGCAGGCGCCCGACTGGCAATGTGGATGTCCGTAGAGGTAAAGAAAGATTCCGATTGTTAGGCCCCGACAGAGGTAGCTTTCCTGTCTCAGTTCAGTTCTGTGGGTAACAAAGGGTATGTTTGCCGGTGCGCGCGCGTCTCCGGTACAGAAGCACCACATTTCAGAGCAGGAGTACCGTAAAACAAGCTTGCAAACCGCAGTTGGGGGAGGTTGGGGGAGCCACACCGTATCCGTGTGCACTCGAGGCCCGGGGCGGCCGTCAATATAAGATGTCCCTGGCATGGACCTGCACCTCTTACAGCGCGTGTGTACGCCACTGTACGGACGGGTGTTGCGGGCCCGCCGTACAGGCTTGCTCCGGCCCTCTGGTGCTCATGAATTGGCGGGCGGCTGCTGGCGCCGCTGATGCCGCTTTCAACCTGGCCCAAAACCAGTTTGAGACGAGTCACCTATTTGTTTATAGCGTTTTATAGCAAGGCGGGTGCGCTTTGTTCCTGCCGTCCCACCCAATTGACATGATGGCCCGCCCAGAAACTTCAACCTACGTACCGGTACAGCAAGCACATTCCTGTCCCCATACAGGGCGGTTCTTCCCGTCAAATGGATACCGGGTGAACGGATACCGCGTACGGTGTCGGGCTAACCACTCATTCCGCACAGGTTCACCAGAATAAGGCATCTACGTTGTCACATGCATAATATGTAGCGCATGTGTGCGGCCTTGGCACTGAGAGCAGGGTGTGGGCCGGGTAAGGTCGTGGGGTAGGCCCGCCCCGAAACCAGAGCGCAAGAAGCGCTGAACCCCAGCTGACATTCATCTGCATTTATTGGGGCCATCTACTCTGCATTTAGGATGGCTGGATTGGTGCCGAATGAGACGCGTCCGTAATTTTTGTACGAAAAAAGCTGAAAGCTTTGAAGCTGCGAGCGCATGTTAAATTACATTTGCGGCCTCACGCTAGTTTGACTGCCCTCTCTGCCTCGTGCATCAGTGGACTCAACGGAAGTGCCGTCTGTCGGGCACACCTTGTCGAAGCGCAGTTTGCCCTGCCAACCGAACACCTACCCATGCCATGCGTTACAACAAGCGCGATCTTGGATTGACGCTTCTACCCAGACTGCTTGCTGCGAGGCGCTTGCGGCAATGAACCGATTGCTGGCGTGCGCCACGATACTGCTGGTGCTTCCATGCAATGTAGGTTACGCATATGAGCAAATCAAGCCCTGTTCCTTATTACACTTCGCACCCGATTTGGCGAGTGCGGGAAACCGGGCGCGAGCCTTCTTACAGCTACACGATTCCGCTTGGGCGACACTACACGGGTGCCTATTTCCCGCTGTGTCGCCAGCTCCGCCTGTTGCTGCCCTGTCACCGCCACCCCCCCTCCAACCCACCATCTCTGCCCCGCCCCCTACCCCCCTCCCGCCCCCTCCCACAGCTTCATGCAGCCGTGGACCCATGGGAGGACTTTGCCCGCTCCCTGCGGCGGCTTCTCAGGAACCCGGAGCTCAACCCCGGCAACCACGTGCCGGCGGCATGGGTGAACCACACGAAAGTTCAGAAGCTCCAACGTACGTGCGAACGCGCGGATCACGGTGGATGTGCCCGTGTGCGTCTTTGGGGGTCGTGGGAGTTGCGGGGAAACACGGCGAGGGGCTGTGCTCACCCGGCGGTGGCCTGGCGTGCGGGTTCTCGTGGCGGGTCGGCGCCCTTCTCCTACCCGCCGCCCCCCCCCCCGCTCGGGCTGCTGACACCACTGCCGGGGGCGGGCGGGGGCGGCGCCCGGCAGTGTCTCTCCCAAGCCGCGGCAAGACACGGTCGTGTGGTCGCGGGGGGGGGGGTACCG
>LSYV01000028.1:1051899-1069745 GCA_001584585.1 Gonium pectorale | reverse complement strand
GGTGCGCACGGCTTGGAGCAAGCGCCCTGGGTGCCGCTTACCGACGTGCTACGTTTGACACGCTTATCGAAAGCTGGAGATTGCTTGCACCCTGTGGTGGCACGAATGCGTGTTCCAAGCAGTGCCGTCTGTCGGTTGTATGTGTGCCCATCAGACAGGGAGCGTGAAGGGAGCGGCGGCATGCGTACCGGTAGCGACGAGCCATGAGCGAAGTCGAGGTAACTCGTCAAGGTACACGTCAGGGGTCACGCTCGCTCTGTCTTTGGACTCGGCTCCTCGTTGTAAGCCATCCGTGTCCCCTTGTTGACCCACGTCGCCACAAATGCTGTACCGCTGCTGCCAGGTGGGCCCACCTGCGTAGGTCCTGGTCATGTAGGTGGCGTTCCCCTAGGGTTGCGGCCGTGGTACGTAAGACAGAGTCTGCAACAGCCGCCAAGTACTGACTACTGAGCCTTGCTAAGCCAGACAGTTAGCGCAACTCTTTGCCGCCCAACCAGGGCAACCACTGGCAACCAGCCAGCCAGGGCTGCAAGCAGAGCACTTTTGCACTGCAGCCCCTCTGTGGGGAGCCCGGTATCTGCATCCATGCACGGGCTATCGACTGGCATGCCTTGGCGCGTGTGTTTAGAATGCGCGACAGCGTGCTCAGACAGTTCGGGGAGGGTTGGGGATGCGTGTGGCAACTTGAAGTGCGGCCCACGCATTGCAAATCTGCCAGGACAGGAGCACTCCTCTATCCATCGTTGGCCCAAACCGGGAAGGCCCGTCACGTCGGCTCGTCTCCTTCGCCCGCCATGCCTTGTACCTCGGCGCCCTACTGGAAAATAGCTGCACCCTGGGGCGGCTCCCCCGTTTATGCTTTCTGATTGCTTGACTCCTGCGTCTCCGTTCGCGGACGCAGCACCGGCAAGCCGTACTTGCGAACGCAAGTGCAAGTCCCGGCAGAGCTACGTTGGCGCACCCTTACAGACTTCCCACGATGCGACACCGCACGGGGCCGCCTCCCACCACAGCGCGCCCCGCCCGCCCGGCCAGCCAAGGTGAAAAAAGAAAAACCTGCACAGGACCTTCCGTCACAAATAAACATCCGACTACCCATTCCGCCGAGCGCCAATCAAGGTACCCGCGTCAAGCCAACAGACCACCATGCGAGTCTTAGGACGTACAGAAAAGTAGGTTCCGTGCACACGGCCGAGCGCCTTAAGTACCGTATTAGTCCATCTTGCGGAGCCGAGGAGGCGGCAGAGCTCACGCTCAGGTGCAATTTGATTGACGATGAACGGGATTAACAGGATCCTACCAAGCGACCGTCAAGGTAACGGCCCCTAGCGGCGAAACGGCGGCCCCCACGCTTGCGGCTGTACATGCGGGCGCTGTTCGTGTGCGTGAGGGGCACGTCATCTGCAGTTTCACCAATGCAAAGTCACGTACGCGCGCGCACATCCAACGCGAAAGCTCACATTCCCAGCACTCTTCCGACCAGACACCACCATCAGGTGCGCGCGCCGACGGCCACAGCAAACCGACAGCTGTGTGGGAAGCGCACCGCGAGCACAAGAGCAGCCCGGCGGGGGCGAGACGGCCCCCGCGCCGCACGGACGCCCCCGCTCCTGGGGCTCTGCTCCAGGCAGCGCGACAAGCTGCTAACTTTATTTCGTCCATTCCTCGTCCCTATCATTATTCCTCGTTCCATACCACATGGCCACCGGTAACGCGTATAATGCAGCCATCCCCACCTGAGCAACCGCGAGTTGCTGCCAGCCGTACAACATCGCCAGTGCGTCGCAGCGGAGCGGTCCTTCGCCCTCCCTCGAGCCTCCCACCCGTACCCGCGCTGCGCCCTTGCATGTGCACACAGGGAAAGGCGGCGCTCTGCAGCCAGCAACACAAGGTAACGCAGCGCCGCAGCGCGCGACGCACGCTTATAGTCAGGCGTAGGGGCACTGGAGGGCGCGCGACGGCCGTCGGGTTTACCGCAGATCCCGCGACAGCAGGTCCCCCGCTCCGGACAAAAGGTAGTGGGCTGGGAGGACGGGACACGTGACCGAACGCCACTCGTGCAACGCATACAGCCCCCAACACAGCGGCCAAACCATCCGTACTTGAAGTGCAACACACCAACGTGATAAGGCTGACATTGGCTTTCGTGCAAATGTTACCGTTGCGCCATATACCCGTAACCTCCATGCAAGGGGGGCGCACCAGCGTGGGACCGGCTGCAGCCCAAGCGCAGAGCACGCCTCACGGCCCCCGATCGAAAACACAGCGGTTGACATGCCCCACCAAACAACCGTAACCTGTGGCCAGCCCTGACTTGCCGTCCGCGCCGATGCGCAGCCAGTACCCAGGCGGAGTCTTATCGGCAGCAGGCACAACCCTAGGGAACCGCATCCAGGCCTCGCCAAACACCGGTGCAGCACCCACGCCCATCCCCATGCGCGTTCCCTCGACATTTCGCGAGGCCGCCCTGTTGAGGCAGCCACGCCCTCCCCTCTCCTCCCCAAGGGGCAGGGTATTTGCCTCCCCCAGCTAGGCAGCGGCCACCTGCCACCGAGCAGCCCCCCTCCCCACCAACAACTTCCCCTCGCGGGCCCGGACAGGGTCGTGCTGGAACGACCACGGACGGAGGGACGCTTCTGCAACCCCTCCACGCGACACAGCTCGGGTCGCCGCAACGCAGCAAAGGTGCTAGCCGCTGCCAGCAAAGTACCGCCGGCATGAGAATCGATTGACACTACAGGAGTCCTCGAGATGCATTAGTGGCAGCGAGCTGTCGTGGGGCGCGGGCACACACACACACACACCGCCCGCACAATGCGCCGCCCGCACGGCCTGCGAGTCGTGTGCGTGCGGACGCCAAGCAGTCGGCGCGCATGCCTGTTCGACCTTGGGACATTTCAATAACCCCCCAATCAGTGCATTTCTTCCCTCACTTACTACACGCGCTAGTCCGCGCCACGACCTCGAGCTTCAGAACCACCCCCCTTTGGTCACGGGACGGGACTGCATAGCGTGGCAGCCCTCAGTGTGCAGCGACTTCCACCGCGCGCGAGCTAGCTGTGCATTATCTGCTTTGCTTCCATCGAAAACGGCCTTGCAGGAAACGGAGGCACAGCATCGCCACCGCCGTCAGCTGCACGCGCGAATAGCCCTGTCGCACCACGGCTTGGTGCTTGTGCCTCACCCGATGTGGGATGACGAGCCCGTGCCGGGCTGCCCTTGCGCCAGCCGCTGCTGCTGCAACAGCAACAGCAGCACCTTGACGGCGTCCTCGGCCGCCGGCCGCCGCTGCGGATCGCTCTCCCAGCACCCGCTGATCAGGCGGCGCAGCTTGCGCGGGCAGCGCTCCTCGCCCAGGCCCTCCAGCAGGGGCGGCCGCTGCTTGCGCAGAGTCACCTGGTACGCGATCTCCATCATGCGCAGCCGCGGCCAGGGCGCCGACCCCGCCAGCATCTCCGCCAGCAGCACCCCAAAGCTGTACATGTCCGCCTTGTGGGTGACGATGAAGTTGTTCACCTCGAAGCATTCTACGGGCGCGGTGGGCAGGGGTGGGAGGATGTCGGAGGGAGGATAGGACGGAACAAAGGGTAACCCCGTATGGGCGGGACGCTGCTGCCGGGTGCCGTGTGGGCCCGAACAGCACGGCATGCTACATGGTAGCAGTAAGACGGCACACTAACTGGGACGGTTCACAGACTGGGGCGGCGCTGAGTGCAAGGGCAGCACCGAGCCGAGGACAAGGATGATGACCACAGGCGATTGCCCAATGGGGCTTGCGTGCCGCCCGTGTCACGCGCACGGCTGCACGTGCGGCGCATCGCCGTCGGCTGGTGCGGTACACGACTGACACGGTGCGTGGCCGGTGCTTGGCCGGTGCAAAGCAACCGCAGTCGCGCGCGTGGGGAGGTGCCACCCGTGGGGAGTTGAAGGGAAAGGAGAATGAACAACGACGAGCTGGGCGCCAGCAGCGGAAGTCCAGTCCGGCGGCCGAGCCGGACGGGCGTGTACCCTCCCCACCCGTGGGGAGGTGCACCCACCTGGAGCCATGTAGGGTGGCTGGGCGCAGCGGAGAGGGGAGCGGCAGGGCGACGGCGACAAGAGCGGAGCCGCCAGGGCAGGCCGGGGCCCGGGCGGGGGAGGGCGGCGGGGGTGGCGAGCTGTCACGACCCGGACAGGAAGCACGATAATCGGAGGCTGCTGACGGTCACACACACACGTATATAACTGTTTTGAGCATACCGTTACGCATACAAAACGCACACACGCGTCGTGCGACAGTGCCCACCCGTCAGGCGCATGCGCAGGTACCGCGCCGGGGAGGGGGGATGCAGGGGTCTTGCGCGACTCACTGGCGGCGACACCACGAGAAACGAGGCCTCCCCTCCGTCCTGCCCAGAGACAGCACCTCGGCACCGCAAACAAACACACACATCGGGGACTGCGGTGGTGGTCGCCGGCGAACTAACATGCAAGGACACCACCCCTTCGACTGCCTCTGGGACTGTGTCCTACAACGACACCATCACTTTCGCGCTTACGCTCGGCGTATGCGTCGTTTCGTTAAGACACACACACAGACTCACCGTCCCGACCTCCGGGTTGCCTGTGACGAGCACCGTGCAGCGGAGGCGCGCCAGGCCAAAGTCCTGCGCACAGGAATGGGTCCTTCGCTTAGCGGCCCCTCCATCTCACGTCTCGCCGTGCACCTCCGTGTGGAGCCTGGCTGCCCAGCAGGCGCGTCCTGAACCGTTTTGCGCGTGACGGCGTATGATGGAGGGCACCGGTTGTGCACCCTCCCATGTGGACCCCATGTGGACCCCATGTGACCCCATGTGGACCCCATGTGGACCCCATGTGGACCCCATGACTGCGCGGCAATGTGCTCAATCCCCTGGAGCTGCAATGTGCAACGGCACGTCGTTTCCTGTCTCCCCATTCAACTATGCCTTCGCCCGGGGCCCAGCTTCCTTCCAACCACTCAGGCACGGCAGTTCCTTTGGGATGACCAGCCCCAAATACTGCTTGCAAGCCTTGGCACCGCGCGCCCCTCCAAACACCGTAGGCTCCAGAGCAATCATCCTGTTAAGCGCTCCCAATCATGCGCGGGTAGCCATCCAGTGTCCAGTTCCTGGTACGGCCGAGCGCGCTCACCAGCCCCCACCCATCCCCGTGCGCGGTCCGCGGCTCGTGCTGCCGCAGGTTGGAACCACCCTTCCATCGACAGCAGCTGAACCCACCGTCAGCTTGACGTCCGGTCGCTCGCTGGCGGCGTTGTTGACCAGGACGTTGGCCGGCTTGAGGTCGCGATGCAGGATGGTGGGGTGCAGGAACGCCAGCCCGCGGGCCACCTCGGTGCCGATGTGAAGCACGGTGGACAGAGGCAGGCGGGCGCCCGACCCGGGCGCGCCCCCGCCGTACAGCAGCCGCTCCAGGCTGGTCTCGCAGCGCTCCATCACCAGGCAGGGCCGCGGGGGCGACAGGTTGGCCGCCAGCAGGCGCACCACGTTGGGGTGGTCGCAGCGCGCCAGCACCTCCACCTCCTGCTGCAGCGCCGACAGGTGGGAGGTGCTGTCCGCGGTGGGCGTGACGGGCCACAGCGGCGACGACTCTATGAGCTTCACCGCCACCACCTGGCCGTTGTAGGTGCCCTCCATCACGCGGCCGTAGCCCCCCTTGCCCAGCACGGTGCCCAGCAGCTGGACCTCGTTGCCGCACTCCACGCCCAAGCACACGTCCTCGCGCGCGGGCGTCAGCTCCGACACCACCACAGGTGGGGCTGGCTCAAGCCCAGCGCCAGAGCTGGCACCTGCGCTGGCGCCCGTAGGCCCGTGAAAGCGCGGCTGCGCTGTCGGCGCCTCGCCCATACAAGGGTGACCACCTGGGGGGGCCGCACGTGGGCGGGGAAGCGGGTGAGCGGAAACGGGCGCGCAGCACGAGTCCGGGCAGGACCGCGTTGGCGCACGGCTACAAGCGGCGGCGGCGGCCAGCGGCCACCTGCGGGCGCTGGCTGCCACGCGCCACCGCAACGGCTGCCCTGGCATGCAGAACACGGCCGACGCCGGCAGGTCGACACGTGTGTGTGCCCGCCCCTCATTGCCTTGCGTAGTCCGTGCGTCTCGGACGTGCCCGACAGCAGCAACAGCATGCCGACATACCGACGCAGTGAAAGTGCGGCTCTTCCCCTATCTCCCCCTGTCGCAGTATGCGCGTGTGAGTAACCCCCCGGCTCTTCCCGTATTGCGATCTGCGGGCGCACCCATGCTCTGCGCCAGGCTGGTGTCGTCCGTCGCGGTGGTCTCGGAGCACACCACCGTCGCGGGCGGCTTGAGGCAGTCGGCCGCGCCCACGCCGTACAGCGACACGTTCACTGTCCCTGTGGTGTTGGCGCCGCAGCTGCCTGGGCCGAGGAGGCTCGTCGCCTTGGTGTTGCTGGCGCTCATGCCGTCGCCCCTACACCTACAGCGCGCGGCAGCAGGCACCGGGCGGGAGCGTCAGTCGTGCGCACCTCGGGACAGAGTGTAACGACCGCACAGACAGCCCCCTCCCCACCCGCGTGCCGCGGGCGGGTGCCGGCGACCGTGGCTTGCAGCGAGCTGCGCCGAGTCGCACGCCTCGACCCCCCGAGGGCGCCTCCGCAGCAGGAAGCTCAGGATCAGTTGCATGGCAGGACGGGACGGGACGCGCGCAGAGCAGACCGGCCCCCTTCACGAGCCGGCGCCCCACAGGAGCGGGCGCTGGCCCGCCATGCGACTCACGTGCTGCTCCGAAGCCCGCGTATGGACTCCCTCGCGCCGCCCTCGGCGCCGCGCAGTCGGCCCGCCCCGCAGCCGCGGCACAGCCTCCGCCTTAGCAGGAAGCCGGCGCTGGCCAGGGCCAGCAGCGCCGCTCCTGCACGTTCGGCACACACCGCATGGCTTGGTTAGGGCGAGGCACGGACAGCGCGCGGACAGACGGTGCACACATGCACACAATGCAAGCAAGCAACCGGACTAGGTGCACACACTTCCTTCACGTTGCGCAGCCACGTCCACTCGGCCCCATGGACGCGGGCACATGCAGAAAGCCGGCACACGCGGGACACGCGTGATTGTGGCATTACGGCGGTGTGGGAGAACACTTGGTCGTTGTACGGACTGCCGTGGATGGCCAGCTGGGTCCGTGGCGCCAAGTTTCAAAGGACGCGTCCCACTGTCACCCCCGCCCTCCTGTGCACGACCCCGTGGCAGCAGGCAAGGCCGCATGCGCGCGTCTCCAGCCCTGGCCACTCCCGCCCACCCCTTCCGCTGATGCCACCACAACACGCCCCTCCCTGGTGCCCACCGGTAACGGCCGCATCCAAGCGGGCAGCTCCTAGACCGTCGCCCCCCTCGCCCTCGCCCAGATCAGAGATCAGGAACTCCAGTGGTGCCCCTGCAATCCGCCCGCGACGCAGCGCACCTCCCAAGCCTCCCACGAGCCCAGCCACCAGCGCAGTGTACCCCGAGGAGCCGGGTGGCGACGCGGGTCCGTCGGCGGCGGCCGCGCTTGGGCCGGCCGGCGCCAGCCCAGGAGAGGCGCGGGGCTGCTGCGCCTCCACCGCCGGCGGCGGCGGCGGCCGCAGCGTGCCCAGTGTGTACGATATGCAGCCGGCGGGGCCGTAATGCGTCATGCAGTCCTCGCTGAGCATGATGTTGCACACAAATGAGACGTTGCGAATCCACACGGCGTAGTTGGAGCGGACCTGAGGGTGGCGGAGCGGGCCGGGCCCCGGCCGTTTGTGCGGATGCAGCAAGTATCGTACGGTGTACCCGTACACCGTATGTACTAGGAACATGAAAGCCTGCCGCCAGGCAGCTGCTGGTGACGCCCGTGTACATGTGTGTGTGTTGGGGGGTTCGGAGGGTTCGCCCGGCGTGTGAGCGTGACCACGGACCTGCATTGTACTTGCGTAACGACGGGGTGCTCAAACAGACCGGCGAAAGGACAGCGAGCAAAGCAATCTAGCCGGCAGCTCATGGGCCCTCGGGCCTGCCTGTCATACGTGTGCTGGGGGAATTTGAAGGATTCCCTGCTATTTGAGCGGCCTGGTGGTGCCCATGTGTTGGGTCGTCTTGGTGTTGGATTCTGCCGGGGACGTTAGAGCATCCCCCGGCTGTGTTCAAGCGAGACCACGGACCTGTGTGTCATCCGGCGCTATATCCACAGCATCCACCGCCACGTCCGTGTGCATGTTGCGCGAAGGCCAGCAGCGATCCTCGTACGGCGCTGTCGTACTGTTCACGCAGTCCGGTTGTGGCATGCTGAAGAACAGGTTGGGGCCGCTGAAGTCGTCCGGCCGCTTGGTGCTCCGAAGGTACTCGGCCTGATCGGGTCATACCAGGGTGGGTCGTAGGGTTTCCATGGGAACGAACTGGTGTCCAGCGGAGGGGAACGGGAGGTGTGAGGACACGGGTGTGATGAGAATGTCGAGCAGCGTTCGGCGTCTGATACCCCTGCGGGGAAGACGGTACCCAGAAGCGACCGATACCATGTTCGTGTTTGGGCATGTTTTGGAGCCAGTGAAAGCGAGCCAAGATAGAGCTACGAAGATAGGAAGCGGGTCGGAACGCGTGACGCTGAATGGGGAGGCACACGCTTTGGAAGCCGGGTGGCCGCTTTGTACTGTACGGGGCACGGATGAGGCTTGAGGTTGGGGGCATTAGGGGACTGAATGGGCCAAGAGAAGAACTTTGCCATTATGGCCTGCAGGAGAAGCATTGCCAACACGCGCCGCCACTCACCACATACGAGTAGGGAACGCAGAAACCTGCGGGGGGCGGGGACGGGGGCAGAGTGAATTTGCAACAGTAAGCTGGGGAGCTGATTCATGATGCTGTTGCGGAATGCACCTGATACCGCCCATGCAGCAAGGGACGTGCGCTGCATTGCAGCGCCTGCCGCCGCATCCCCACACGTGGGCTGGTGACGGCGACGGTGACGGCTCGCTTCCCTACATGGCCGCGGCAGCTCCGGCACTCACGGGTTATGATGATGCCGTTGTCAATCTGCAGTAAGGCTCGCTGGCCCACGGGGGTTGGCGCGAGCAGGTCCAGGCCTGGGCTCGCGCCCACAGCCTTCGCCCGTGTGTTTGTCAGTACCACGTCCTTTACTGCTAGGACCGCGCCGTCCAGCATTTGCACCTGTGCATGCAGCAAGAGGAAGAGCCTCTCTTAGGAGGGCCGTGCGGGGCGGGGGTGCTGACACACAAGGGCGATGGCAGAGAGCCTCGCCAAGAGAGCCGCATACGCCACACCATGAACATATGCACAGGCCATCGAATGCGCGAAGGCGCTATAGTCTAACTGGGGACTGCAAAGTGTAGGCAGAAGGGGTTTCGCGCTGGAGCTCAGCTCGTATTCACCTTCCCTTTGACGAGGTTCAGGTCTAGTAGCGGCCAGCGCGTCCGGTTTGCGCTGCCGCTGACCGTAAGGTTGCGCGCGAGCACGATTGGAAGCGAGCCCACCCAGTCCGTGTCATTCAGCAGGACATCCTTAATCAGCTCGACTCGAGATACAGAGCCGTCCGCGAATGCAGCGGCCAGGGCCGGTCCAGAGTCCACAAGACGGGTAATCGGTTCTGCTGCGGCCAGAGTTTGCTCACCAGACAAGCTGCTGACAAGAACTATGATGGCAAGATAGAGGTATAATGTATGCGCCCGAGCGGCGCCCGAGCGCCCGCGTTGTTGAAGCATCAAGGCATATCCAGCTGGAGCATTCGTCCTCCTTCTTATAAAGTGTACCGGCGGGGCGGGTGGTGTAAGGTGTGATGGTTGGAGTTATGCTCGTCACGAACGAACGTACCTGCGCGCAGCCGGCCATCGCTACCGCTTCGAATTACATGTGATTCCTATATAATTTTCATCTAACCCGTACACCTCCGGGCTCTCCGGCAGTCATTCGGGGCGCCATCAGATTTTCCACGGCAGGACACGCGCAGGACTGGAATAACGCAGTCTTGAACATAGGCATATACTGAACTACAACTCTATTTCGCACTACATGACTCAGACCGCCAAGACCGCCGAGTCGAAACGTACTGCGTTGCGTGCCGTAACCTACCTCTGGGTGAGGGGCGCCCGTGGTAAGCCAGCTTGGGCTCCGCAGTGCTGTGAGCTCTGCTGCACCGGTATGCACTTGTCGGGCTTCCTGCGAAAAGCACGCGCCGAGCGACAGGAGGCGTGCTTCCCCAAAGGAGCCAAGGCGACCCGGCACGGGTGATTCACAGAAACCGGGTATAGTTTACATGCAACCGACAGCGCGGATCTGCAGTCCGTGTGCTACTCAGACGCTTTCTGCGCAACACCGCCGCACCTTGTTTCGGGTGTGTAACTGTGTATGACTGTACAGATGGCCCTCCCTGTCTCCGTTTCACATTTTTTTTGTACCCAGGCGCCGACTACTTCTTCCTTTTGCTACTGGAAACGTGGAAAGTCGCGCCTTCGGGCGCGTCGGGTGTGTATGTCCGTAGTAGTAGCTTCCCTGCTTCTGCTTCCTGTTTTTGAAGTGTCCGGGCATTATGCAGCCTACAGGACCTTCGATCAGACAGTAACACCCAGGGAAAGGTCATGGGGGAGGAGGAAGAGGAAGGGCGAAGCATGGGAGCCAGGGGAGGAGCTGACACACCCCGTTAATGCCGCGGCGTTTTATCGGCACCGTCAACAAACACGAGCGCCTGCTATGGAGGACTGAGGACTGAAACGGCAAGCCTATCTCAGCTCTACTCATGAATGCTTATAATTATTACTCTGTAACGTAAACGCCTGACAAGGCCTGTACGGCGGGCCTGCAGCTCTCGGCCGTACAGGTGTGCACGCCCACGATATCAGCGGATTTGAAGGGCGGTTTCGTTTATCTCGCGAGCATACGATACATTTATCGGCTGTGTACCTCCCCGGACGCCTAGGAGCCGTGCCTGGAGCACCTGTTATGCCAGATCACGGGATTAGCAAAATGGCGGCCGTGATGACTATGAATATACATTTGAATTGCGGTACCGCAGGTAGGTTGTGGAATGTGTGAGGTCCCACACGGCTCCCTCTTTCTATGCAGGTTTCACTTTTTTCAAACGCTTGATGTTGAAATGACGACTCCAGTACGAATAGATGAGCCTGCTCGGCTCCAACGGCTGTCCCATGCAAGATGCCAGCTGAAGCTTTCCTAGACACGGACCATGCCGGGGCCCTCACAAGTGACAATGGCGCTGCCGGGGCCTATCGGGTTGCCAGCTTCGACGGGATCGTGCGGTCTGGACACGTCTTGCAGCGTATCCCACGGCTTTGTGCCTTGTAACAGCGCAGCGCTCCACGACGAGCGATTCTTTTTCTGTGGAAAGGTTACAGGCGGAGAGGCGAGAAAGGGCGCAGACAATGGCAGAGACAGGCAGCCCTCCCGTGATGAAAACCACCGAAACCCTGACCTAACTACAGCGCACCACGGCAGCCAAGACCAAACACCGACGGCGCACACCTGTCCCTCCCGTTGTCTGCGCCCTTTCTCGCCTCTCCGCCTGTAACCTTTCCACAGAAAACAAAACACAAGAAGAGAAGGAGCCCTGCACCTGAAGACCACAGAACAGGAAGGCAAGACGACGAAAACAAAGGAAAGGAGAAGCTGAACACCAGGACAGGAGCGAAACAGACCGAAAGGACCCGTGGAGCACAGGCAGCAAACCACCTCCATTGACCTCCCCTCCCCTAGCAAAAGCCGGCAATCCGAACCCCTACACCCCCTGCGACCCGCCGAAACAGAGCAGCAAACGGCACCGGCCCCAACAAGGGAACCGTACCTCAAAACGCCCAGAACGCACCACCTCGAGCACATGCGCACGCTGCCTTCCGCCTTACCTTTCGTGTGACGCACTCCAACCACATCCATGCACCCCCAGTGCGCTGTATTATAATGCCCAGCCCCAATCCCGCGCCCTGCGACCAAGTGTCTGCTTGCCAAACACCCACCACCAAAAACCAGCCACACCCTCTGAACCCCAGGTCCAACCTCTTTCTATGCAGGTTTCTCTTTTTTCACCAAACTCAGCGGGCACCCTGCGAGTGAGCGCAAGGCCCGGAGGCGACAACCCCGCCTCCCGACTCCTGCTGCAAATCGAAGGCCTTCTGAAGCTCCATGGCCGCCTCTGCCAATGCTCCTAAGGGCCGCCGCTGGCAGCGCGTTGGACTGGCTGGTCTCCACCGCAAGGTCCCGCCAGTGCTGTAGATCCGCACGCAGGTAGGCGAGCATAAGGTCCCGCCCAGCCTGCCACGAGCAAACTGGACGCGACGCGCGGAGCCCCTGGTGCGCCAGGGCTTCCACCGGAGGCCCGGGAGGGTCTGGAGGGCCCCGTGCAGCTGCTGCCGAGTGGCGATAGCCGCGGGAGTCCAGGATGGCACCGTAGTCGACGCTGTTAGTGCCGCTGCTGCTGGAGACCACCATGGCGCTGCGCGTCGGGCGAGGCGCCGGTGGTGCTCGTTGGCGTCCGGGCCCCCAAACAGGAACCCAGACCGCAACCCTGAGGTACTGTGACGGCCTGCTGTCGAACGCTTAGGTGCCGGGGCTGCTGTGGGTGCCTCCGCCGGTCGGCGCCCCCGCAGTGAGTCAGCTTCCATGCGGGATGGCCCTCCTGCCACGTGCCCCGGACCACCTGCCGCCGCGACTGACGACCTCGCAACCAGACCGGGCGGTGAGAGGGCGGTGGGTCCGGACGGTGACGGCAACGATGGCGACAGGAGCTGCTTTCCTTGCTTTCATCGCTGCGACGCGTGGGGCTGCCGCTGCTGCTGCTGACGGGTCTGTGGCAGAGGTGTCGCCTGCTGAGGGGCTGAACTCGCGGGTAGCGCTGCGGCGCCTCCCTGGAGACGGATCGTGCGACTACCTTGCCTGCTGGCACAATAGCTGGTGGGGCATGGACTGACGGTGCGGAGCACGGGATGCCAAGTGCGCAGGCGCCTCAGGCGGGGACGGGGACGCCTGCCAGGCCGATACCGGCCCGTGGGGTGGGCGCCCGTGGGGTGGGCGATGGCGAGTCCAGGAGCGCCTGTTCCATGCGCTCTACGGGGCCATGCCCACGCCGCTAGGCGCCGGGCTTTCGGCCACAAAGAGTAGTATCAAATACCCTGGCGGGCGGAGACGTAATCATGTACGGTATCAGGAGAGACGCAATGATTAGCGCACGATGCGCAGACGGCGGGGTGTAGCGACCCAGCGGCCCAGCGTCACCCACCCGCCCTTTGTCCATGTCTGGTCGTTCTCGTGGCGAACCGTGTCACCGCCAGCACGCCATGCGGAATCCAAAATGCCTTATTTGTCTTCTATTCACCTTCATATCTCACATAGTTGACAGCTCTGCTGCTAAAACCGACGTGCTAGTAATCCAGCACACCCCACAAACCCGCCCAGGACAGCCAATGATCCATTGCACCCAAGCACACAACGGCGCCTTCGGGTGTATTTGACCTTAGAGCGGGCTCCTCATCCTCTGCAGTTTCAACGTTTTGCCCCGCGGCGCAGGGTTAAACTGACGACAGCGTCCAGCAACCCCACATCCACCAAGCAAGTGTCCAGGTCACGATAGGCGGGTCAGGGCGGTTGGGGTAACGCCCCGGTGCGTACGCTGGTGATGTTTTTCTGCTCATTACCTACCATCACACGCGCCACCCGCCAAGCCTACAGTAGTGCCCACCCCCCCTACGACCAGGCAGGGGAGACTCCCCCCTGCGACCAGGGGAGCCCCCCCCCCCTGCGACCAGGGAGGACTCCCCCCCTGCGACCAGGGGAGCCTCCCCCCTGCGACCAGGGGAGCCTCCCCCCTGCGACCAGTGAAGACTCTCCCCTGCGACCAGGTTTTCGGGTGTTCATGTCCGTGAAAAATGTAGCATACGACATAGTTCCCTGTTACCGATTACTTTTCATAGCCGGAAGCCGGTTTTCAGAGCTCGTAAGGAGTGGGGAAAACTATATCTATCGTACTCCCTTGGGAAGTGTTGCAGGCTGCGAAGGCGAGGTACTGAAAAAAAGTATATGAATCTGGAGCCCGCCGCTACGGTTTGGGCTCCGGGATGGCGCAGGGTTAGTGACTCCAGGGTTAGCGGCCTTCTCTATCTCTGATTTACTCTTCTACGCCACAGGCTTGGTTGACAGGCCTCTATAATGCACGGCCCGTGTGGAAAAAGAGAGAAACCTGCACAGAAAGAGGGAGCCCGCCTCTGAGGCCATCCACGCCCGAAGGTGCGACGTTTCCGATAGGGCGGGCGGGCAGCATAGAGCAAGATTTGTGACGTTCATCCCGCCCCCCCAAAGACCGGCCTACCAGCTTACCTGGTACAAGTAAACCCGCATGCATGCGCTGAGCCGCCCACCCGGAATGCCGAGCGGCAGGACGCGTCATTAGGTAAAAGGAGATGGCTGATCTGTGGCACCGGAGAAAAAACCAGGACCACAAGCGCCCCCGCGTTGGCGTGGTGGTGCGTGGTGGGTAACTCTGGGTAACTAAGCCCTCCTCGCCTCCTGGTGGGAGGCAGCCGGTAAGTTACCCGATGGCCACCACTCCGACCGGGAGGGCCCGTCCGCTCAGCTCCGTCGCCCGCCATGCTTTGTACCCGGCGCCCTACTGGCAACGCCACACCTTCGGGTGCGTATTACTGTATGGGGTAGCGTTCCCTGTTTCTGTTTGCTTTTCCACGGCGCTCTACCTCATTATACTTGGCTGCGCTCGTCGCAAAGCGCGCCAGGGGAATTTTGACGAGTTGCTGGGGAGGGGACTGTCCCCACGGTGGCGGTAACCGTAATTACCTTTCTGTGTCCGATCCCCACGGTGGCGGAAGGGCGTGGATGTCAAGTGCATCGAAAAGGATGCAGTCCGGTGGCTGAGCTGCGCGAGGCACAATTTGCATATTGGTTGCATACAGATGACCTTTCTCACAACGATAGACGCTACGGCATGGATGAATACATTGTGGAACCCGCCCCCACATTACTTACAGTGGCTTATTGCTTGCTCTGTCGGCACGCAGGCTTGGATACGCGGTCTACACTCATCGGCTGCGCTCCGATAGGATCTAGCGGACTGGACTTCCGGGGCCCAAACGCACAGGTGGGTAGAGCTTCATGATTTGACCGCCATTGCTACTATACAACCACCGGCGGACGGAGCCCATCACACGCGCCTCCAAGACCAGCCGTTAGCCAGACAGCCTTACAATCACTGAACAGGAAGGCACCTACCCCTGAAGCTACCTGGCCAAGACAGCAGCCCGTCGCACGGCAGCCCGAACCCCCCCCCCCCGCGTACGGTATGGTGCAACCGACAACGGTTCGTGTACATTGCGTGGCACGGCGTGTACGGCGCGCGGCCCCCGACGAGCTACAGCACCCAACCCCACAGCAACAGGGCACGGGAACATGCGCACATGATACACGCGTATGCATCGGTTCCCACCACTCCTCACGCTGAACCAGCCACGCAAACGCCCTCACACACATCACGTCCAAAAAACTGACTGAGAGCAGGTAGACCAAAGGTTACAGGCCTACAGGCAGCGAAGGTATGCCTGCAGCGGCTCAACGCTGAAAGCAATCCCATCCACCTTTACCGAGACAGGTACTCGCAGGCAAGTCCACTGCGGCAGGCCGAAGAGCAATCTGCCTACGTCACCGCTGGGAGCGAGCGCGAGCGCCCAGCAACAGCCGCAAGCCGCTGCGGCACACCTCCACTGCGACCACTGCAGCGCCAGGCGAAGTCACGCCACCCTTTCCTGCGCTGAACCCCTGACCGGCAATGAGGGCGCTCGACCCCTTCCCGGCCCTGACCCCCTCCCAGCGGGCGACGGCGTCACCTCCGGCACCGCAGCGCTCCGCGACGGAATGCCCGACGGGACTGCGCCTGCCGCCTGCGGCGGCGCGCGGCAGCCAACCTCGGCGTCCCGCCGTTGGGCGAGGCTAAGCCGGGTCCGGCGGTGCGCCCGTGCCTACCGCCCACATCCCGGTGCCACCGCCGCTCCGGCCGTTCGCCGACGCGATTAGGCAATGCCGGCGGGCACAGCGTCAATCTCGGCGCGCATCTTCTTGTCGCCGGCCAGCACGGCGATCGAGCCGTCGGGGTCGACGTCCATGATGACCACATCGCCCTCCTTGATGTCGCCCATGAGGATGCGCTCCGCCAGGCAGTCCTCAATGAGCCGCATGATGGCGCGGCGCAGCGGGCGAGCACCGTAGGTGGGGTTAAAGCCCTCGTCCACCAGCCTGCAGGAGCGGGCACGTAGGCACTGTGAGTAGACGTTCCAAACCTCAGTGATAACCGTGAATGCCAATCGGCCCGCACCCTCCAAAACCTCAAGACACCGTCAACCTTGGCCTTGGCCACCACCGGCCCGCTCCGCACCTGTCCTTGAACTTCTCGGTGACCTCGATCTTGATGCCCTTCTCCTCGGCGCGCTTGAACACGTCCCGAAGGAAGATGTCGGCGATCTGCTTGACCTCCTTCTTGGTCAGCTGCCGGAAGACGATGATCTCGTCCAGGCGGTTGAGGAACTCGGGCCGGAAGTACGACTTGAGCTCCTCGTTGACCAGCGTCTTGATGCGGTTGTACGACATGTCCTGTACGACGGAAGACCGGCAACCGTCAGCACATGGACAGACAAGAGGCAGATGCAACCGCTACGCTTTACACCGATCAAACGCTGCAAGGCCAATGCCAATGCCACACCATTGGACACGGACATCCGCGCGTCCTCCCCCTCCACCGTGTCCCGCACCTGCTCCATGTCCTCGTCGTCGGGGCGCAGGAAGAAGCCCATGGAGCGGCCGCCCTTCTCAATGACGGACGCGCCCACGTTGGAGGTCATGATGATGAGCGTGTTCTTGAAGTCCACCGTGCGGCCCTTCGAGTCCGTCAGGCGGCCGTCCTCCAGAATCTGTGCAACGACGGGCGGTGAGAACAGTTACTGTGTCAGGGCCGAGGTGCATCACAGCCAGCAGTAAATAGCATAGGCAGTGTCCCTGGTTGATGTTCCGCCTGTAGCCGTCCGAGCGTCACTGATACCAGAGCGAAGATACAGACCAACCAGCCCAGCCACCGCGCACCTGAAGCATCATGTTGAACACGTCGGGGTGCGCCTTCTCGATCTCATCGAACAGCACCACCGTGTATGGCCGCCGCCGGACGGCCTCCGTCAGCTGGCCGCCCTCCTGGTAGCCCACGTAGCCTGGGGAGGGGACCGGTGCGGAGGCAGCGGGAAGCGGGGGTTAGGGGGTTGAGGGCTGGAAGGCATTCTCAGTAGAGAAGCCCCGGGGCCCTGGGAGTCAGGGGGAGAGTTGCGAATGAAAGCGCGGCCGGATGCAAGTCGTGGGCGGAGTTAGGGGAAAAAGGGTCTGGCACTGGTGTACGCGGCCACTTGCACGACGCTCACTCGGTCGAATCGTCATCGAACACACGACCCCCCGCCCCACGCCAGACGCACCGGGAGGCGAGCCGATGAGCTTGGAGACGGTGTGGCGCTCCATGAACTCCGACATGTCCAGGCGCACCATGGCCTCCTCGCTGCCGAAGTAGTAGTTGGCAAGCGTCTTGGCCAACTCCGACTTGCCCACACCTGCGGTGAACGGGGTGATGACGATGACGCCGGGATAAGCAATCTATGTGGGACCAGGCGCATGGTGCTGGACGGGAGGGTGTCACAAGGCAGCGTAAGGCAGAGGGTCTGGGAGGCACCGCGTCACTGAGGCGTGTACCGCTTATCAAGCACCCCAGCGCACACTGCTTCATGAAGCGACTTTGCGGCCCTTCATACCGCTGCCCCGCCCCGCCCCCGCCCCACAACCCAACGCGGTCCGCCTCCAATC
>LSYV01000028.1:1040000-1051685 GCA_001584585.1 Gonium pectorale | reverse complement strand
GGCGGCGCATGCACGCACCGGTGGGGCCGGCGAAGATGAACGAGGCGATGGGGCGGTTGGGGTTCTTTAGCCCCACGCGCGCGCGGCGGATGGCGCGGCTGATCGCGCTCACGGCCTCCTCCTGCCCGATCACGCGACCGTGCAGCACCTCCTCCATCTTGATCAGGCGCTCAGTCTCGTCGGACGACACCTGATGGATACGAGTGGAGGAGTTTGGAGGTACACTTCAAACCGGCGGTCACCAAGGATCACGGGATGCGAGCGGCCGGGCACAGGCAGGGTGATATTTGGCCGGCACAGGCAGGGCGATATTTGGTCGGCACAGGCAGGGTGATGTTGGGTCCACGTCTGCATAGATCGGGACTGCTAGGACACCACGCCTCGGATCCCGGGTCGATACGTCTCCGTGCGATTCCCGAGCGCGCGCGCTGGTTCCCAACCCGGTTCCCTAGCCCACTCCGCTCATTCACTCACCTTCTCAATGGGGATGCCGGTCCACTGCGCCACGATGGACGCAATGTCCTGCTCCGTGACCTGTGGAATGGAGGCGCGATGGAGGATTGAGTCGGATTCAGCTGCAGGATCTCAACCCATGAGAGGGGCAAGGCGGGCCGAGAGGCAGTCATTGCCATTGGGGGGACAGCCGCTGCAGAAGCGCTGCCATTGCAGAGACAGCCGCGCGAAATGCATGGCAGTTGGGCACCAGGCTCTTGTCACAAGCCCCCGTCCGTCAGCTTCCGTCGCGGGCCTCCTCGGGCCGGCTAACCAGGCAGCCAAGCATTGTGCCGAGCGCTCACGCCCAACCATACAGGAGGCACGCGTCAAAACGCAAGGCTGGCGACCCTGGGTCCCCAGGCTGGGTCTTGCGCACGCGCCGACTGATTGCACGCCACCTGGCATGCCCCAAGGATGGAAACCAGCCGATGGCACATTTGTTTCGAAGTTCGGTTTTCAAAGGTCCCATATGTTCCCAGGGATGGCTTTAACCCGTTTGTTATTTGCAGGTTAGACGCTACGCACCACGGGGCCGCCGCCCTCCACGCTCTCCGCCTCAGCCTTGGACGCCTCCTTGGCGCCCGCGATGATGGCCTGGATCTTGGCCTGCGAGCCCAAGGCGAAGAGCAAAGGGGTAAATCCGCCGGGGCATGAAGGCTGCGGTAAGGCAGTCACGCAGCTGGGTGCCGGTGTAGGGCACATCGTACCGTTAGCAGCCGCAAAGGGCTAGGTAGACGCATGAGACCCCGTAGCGTTCCGCTGTAACTGAAATGCGGAGTGAGCTATTGAGCGAAACGTGCGCCGTGCTTCAAATCGCCGACCCGGAAAGCGCCTTCCCGGATTCCAGCCCCTCGTCGCACCCATACTTGGCATGACGTCGACCCAATCAGCCGGCCAAGCCAGCTGTCCCCCACGCCCAATCATCCCACCTTCAGCTCCATCTCGCGGTCGCGCAGCTGGCCGGCCTTCTCGAAGTCCTGCGACCTGCGGGGCGAGGCGTTGGGGCGAGGGATGGAGTCATTTCACAGCACACAACCTTGCGGCAGGTCTGATGGGGTCGGGGGCTGCAACCCCCAACGGTCACGCTGAAGCCCTTGTACCCGTCTCAAGAAACGGCGCCGTCCTTGTCCTTGGTGACTTGGCGGCGCAACTCCTTGTTCTGGCCACCAACCAATGCTTACCATCATCAAGTTGGCATACCAAACTGAAATGGCTTCTAGCTAACTCACCGGACGGCGCCGTCCTTGTCCTTCGTGACCTGGCGCAGCTCCTTGTCCAGGTCGCGGGCCTCCTCGGGCAGCTGGATGTGCCGGAGGCGCACGCGCGAGCCAGCCTCGTCGATCAGATCGATGGCCTGCGGGCGGCGGTCGGGAGTTGGACGGTCAGCGGTCACCGGCTTGGGATCAAGAAAAGCACGTTCTACGGTCAATTGGTCACGGCTGGATGCCGGAAGCGGTTGAATGTTAGTCAGAAATCGGCCGTGTCGTTGGGCGTTGGGAAACGGCGCAAAGGGTAGTAAGACAGTAAGTAAGACGTTCTAAGCACCTGCTCTTTATGCGGACGACGGACATCACCCAAGACCGGACCGAAAGGGTCCAAATGCCCGGGAGTCAACCCGCTTACACCTCAAACTACACGCAACTCCACATGAACGCTGGCACAAAGGTTTCAGGACGTGTCCGGCGGCCCCACCTTGTCGGGCAGGAAGCGATCCGAGATGTACTGGCTGCTGAACTTGGCGGCCGCCATCAGCGACTCGTCGCTGTAGCGCAGCTTGTGGTGCGTCTCGTAGCGCTCGCGCAGGCCCTGAAGAATCTCGAACGTCTCGTCCACCGTGGGCTCGGGGACCGTCACGGGCTGGAAGCGGCTGCGGTTTTCGAGGGGTCCAGCAGACGGGGAAGGGATGTGTGCGAGGCGGGATGGGGCGAGAGAAGCAGAAGCCCCGGGGCACATCAAAGCTCTTGCGCTGTTGCGTGCCCCGCACTGTTGCGTCCACAACAGGCCACACGCGCCGGCAAGACGCGCTCCATCTGCTTCTCTTAGGCTACTGCCGACGCGGAGATAACTGCCGACGCGAAGGACTCCGCTGACCAATGCTTCCCAGACGGGGTGCGAGAGAATCTTCCCAAACTTGGATCCGCCGCCGTTTCTTGGGACAAGACATACCCTCTTCCATCCCCTTTCCCAAGCACAGAAGCCGCATCCTCCCACGGAGCCGCTGCACTGCGGCTGTCCGCTCCTTGACCCCTTGATAGCATGAAAGCAGCGCTCACCGCTCCAGAGCCGGGTCCTTCTCGATGTGCTTGCGGTACTCGTCCAGAGTAGTGGCGCCGATGCACTGCAGCTCACCGCGGGCCAGCGCGGGCTTCAGGATGTTGGCAGCGTCGATGGCGCCCTCGGCGGCACCCGCGCCAATCAGCGTGTGCACCTCGTCAATCATCTGAGGTCGGGGAGCGGGGGACGGGGGCCAGTCGGGGGACGGGAGGTTAAGGGGCTGGGACTAGTTTGCGACATGGAAGGCACTCCCTCGTAGAAAGAACTGCTTTCAGCGCCGCGGTGCCTGAAAGGACCGGGGGAGTGTGGATTGGAACATCACTGGAAGGCGGTTAGCGTGACGTTGGCGTGCTAACGTGCTGCTGAATGAGTCGGCGGTGGTAACGCATGGCCATCTTGAGTGGCCAGCAGTGCAGGCAATGGCCCGGTATCGTGATTGGGAAACACGAGGCTCAGCTGAATTGCCTTCCGCTCAGACGGCCGAGCGGCAAGCGCACGCGTCTCGCACTATCCTGGTGCATGGCGGCCCCCGTGGCTGGTGCGCATGAACGCCGTGTGTGCGATGCGATGTCCCCGAGTCGAGGCGATGGCCGAAACGGGTTGGCAGGGCTGCTACAATGCGGCTGTGGCTGTGTGGTTTGACATGCTTGACACCATTCCGTTCGAAGCACCCGCCGGCGCGGCGGGAAAGACCCAGCGGCCGGCCCGTCGATGCGCGCATGCTGCGCCCTCCCTCGCGGCGCAAGCAGCCTTGGTGTCGTTTAACATTCGGCCATGTCCCGCCCTTCCTCGCTTGCAAGTCCCCACCTGTGTTCCTCCCTATCCCCCAGACCCACCAGGATGATGTCATCGTTCTGCTTGATCTCGTCCATCAGCTTCTTGAGGCGCTCCTCGAACTCACCACGGTACTTGGTGCCCGCGACCAGCAGGCCCATGTCCAGGGTCACCACCTTCGGGTTGGGCGCGAAAGCAGGGGGGTGAAGAACACAGGCTTGCTGAGAACAGGCTGGCATCCGACAGCGGTCTTAATGAAGAGTGGGGCATTAATGGCATAAGGGTGCCGACCCAGACACACGACTGCGCATTGGTGTCTTTGTTTGTGTCCTGTAACCTGCATAGCTTTGTCGAGGCGACACGATAGGTGTCGACCGAGGGTCGCAACAGCGCCGCGGCTGCCGCCCCCGCATTCAAGGGCCTGACCCCGAAGGCGGTTTCGCCACTGCCCGTCCCGGCACACCGCCCGTTAAAGAGCGAGCAGTAGAACTCAAGAGCGAGCAATATGAAACGAGCGAGTAGTAGTTCAAGAGCGAGTAGTATGAAAAGTCCATTGTCAAGGGATCATACCAGGCGGCGGCATGGACGGCGGGGCAGGGTGTTGCCAGGCCAGGAGGCGCCTAGTATACCGACTGCGACCGCAGCTGCATGGAGTCGCAGGACTCCCAGAGGCCACATATGTCGACCCCGCATCGATTCCGAATGGTGGCTGCACGGACGCAAGCACTAGCTCTGCTCGACACGTGCTTAGCCCGGCCGCCCCGGCGTATGCACATGCAATTGACTAGGACGCAGCAGGATGAGTCACAGCCTTCGGCTCCGTAAAACTAGGGCCTCCTGTCGCCTGCGGCAGGCAACGGCTGCACAAAAACGCTCGCTGTGTGGAGCACACTTTGCTGCCCGCCGGCAGCTGCGACGTAGATAACTGAAGTGCTTTATGGGCCGTACTAGAGAGCATGCCACGCCAAACATGGAGCATCCGCGTCACGCTCTCCAAGCGCCGGTAACCGCAGCTTGCACTTGTGCTGGCATTCCGTGACGGGTTGTGACGTAGCATCCGATCGGCCGCTTGTATTTGAAACCATCCCACATGAACTCATTCCCCCCCTGTCACCGATCGTCCCACTGTATTCCATGTCCACGTGACCCCCTCGCCGCGCTATATGGCGTGTCCCCTCACCTGCTTGCCCTCAATGGTCTCCGGCACATCGCCAGTCGCAATCTTCTGCGCCAGGCCCTCCGCCACGGCCGTCTTGCCCACACCGGGCTCGCCGATGAGGCAGGGGTTGTTCTTCGTGCGGCGGCCCAGAATCTGGATCACGCGCTCAATCTGCTTCTTGCGGCCAACCACGGGGTCCAGCTTGCCCTGCGGCGCGGAACGGGTTATGCACGGGTGAGCATCGAACAGTTGCAACACAGCTCGACATGCTCACGGCACGAAATGGAAGAAACCTAGTTCGCACGAATGCAAGGGCGCGCTGGGCTCTCGGGTGCCGATCCCCCGTGAAGCCATGTATACGTGACCACCAGTCACCTGCTCCCGCGCCCCACTCCCGCCATACTCCCCGTCCGGCGTTTGGCCCCACCTCAGCGGCCTGCTGGGTCAGGTTGGTGCCGTACTCCTGCAGAGTGGGCGTCTTGTTGGAGCCCGCCGACTGGCTGCTGCCAACGCCCGCGCCAACCGGCTCCTGGCTCTCGCCGACCATACGGATGACCTGTAGCATGCGGGACCAAGGAACGAGACGGTAATGTGGGGGCACCGCCGGAAGGACAACGCCCGCGCATACCAGGAAACTCCGTGCGCTCAAGCTGGACGGTGGTAGTAGGGACGGGGTTGGACTTCCGTCATGTTTTGCGCTACAAGCCCGCGCTACGGATATATCGAAGCCCTGCACTTACATCCCAACATGGGATACCCACCCGAACCCGTGAATCCACGAACCCACGGCGCCTCACAAAACACACCTGCGTGCGGATTTTGGCCGGGTCCGCCCCCAGGGTCTCCAGGACGCGGGCAGCAACGCCCTCGCCCTCGCGCAGCAGGCCAAGCAGAATGTGCTCAGTCCCGATGTAGTTGTGGCCTGCAAACACCGGGTGGTAGTGCATGTCAGGGTCGATCCCACCCGGCGACCCCGCCCAGGCCTAACGTACCGAGCTGGCGAGCCTCCTCCAACGACATCTCCAGAACGCGCTTGGCCCTGGGCGTGAACGGGATCTCGACTGCCACAAACCCTGATCCGCGGCCGATAATTTTCTCCACCTCGACACGGGCATCCTTCAGGTTAACGCCCATGCTCTTCAGGACCTTCGCGGCAATGCCAGTCGACTCGCCGATGAGACCGAGCAGCAGCTGCTCCGTGCCCACAAAGTTGTGGCCCAGCCGCCGAGCCTCCTCCTGGGCCAGCATAACCACCTTGATGGCCTTCTCGGTAAAGCGCTCGAACATGGCCTTCACGACCACGCCCTTGCGGCCACGGCCGGTGCCAGCGGCTGAGAGCGTCGGCCTGACGCGCTGGCCAAGGAAAGCGCCACCCAGGCTGGCATGGCAAACAGGAGCCTTCCGGGATCGGCCACCGATGCGCTGCGCGGGGAAGATGAGCTTCTGCTGGCTGCCCGAGCTGTTTGGGGTCCGGAGTCCCCCAGCCCTGCGGAGCACGTTCAGGTCCATGCTATCAGGCGCAGATACCAAAGGTCTGAACCTGTACAAAAGCAGTGGGCCAGGAGGCCGGCCGACGTGAATCAACGCCCTCCTGCCCTTGCAGTACTTGGTACCACTCGCGCCACGCCGCGCCCCCGTCCTCGGTATTGCGCGATCACCTCAACTCTCAGGCGTTCGTTTCAATCATTATTTTATGGGATCGAGGCCCTCCACTTGGGGTACCACAGCGACGGTGGCCCGTCAATCCCGTTTCTTTCCCGTTCTCGCAGTTGAACCTCAAGCTGGAATTGCTCATGTTCTTGCAGATCTTGGGGCAGATCTAGCCCCTGGCGGTGTCCAGGGTTTTGCCACATTGGGATAGTTGGCCTTCCACCCCTGCCATTGGGAGCGGCCGTTACCCAAGCACGGATCGGGGGCGGAAGTTTACAAATCTGCAGGCACTGTACATGGAGCGTCTGCGGAGTGTAGGCAGGACCACCCGGCGTGTAACGCTCGGCGAGTCCGTGGACCACCCGGACGCACATCCGTTACAGGTACTGGTCATCAACCAGTTGACGGCCAGAGGTGTTGTAGCTGATTTTCCATGTGCAGCAGGCTCGGAGAGTGCCGACAGTATTACCCTCGCCGACACGCCTGTCTGGGCAGGGATGTTGACAATTGTCGGGAGCGGTAGATCTAGGGTTCTAGATCCACACGGGCCACTTCCGTCAAAACCAGGCAGATCCAAGCCGATACTGTTAGATCTTGCACCCTAGTGCGCAACGCGGCGGTTCAGTCGGGTTGCTCCGTGCCCCGCCCTGGGTACATGCTGCAAAAGAGCCAAAACAGAGACAGGGAAGGCTATACACACCCACAGGTGCGACGTTGCCAGTAGGGCGCCGAGTACAAAGCATAGCAGGCGACGAAGACGAGCAATCGGGACCTCCCGATGCCCGCACTACGCAGGACTCCCACGGCTCCCACTACCAGTGTGCCCTAGGGAACCTCACGAGTTACATTGCGGATAGCTGTGGGGTCGAAGGGGCGTGGCTGGGCAAACAGGGCAAGAGGGCAGCCGCGAGGCAAGCATGGCACAAGTTTTTCGGCTCAATTTTGCAAACGTAGCGCAAATAGCTGCCTAGTGGACGGCAACCAGGCGACAAGCCGATGGGCCCAACCCTGGTGGTTGGTACACGCTGCACGACTCAACATGGCCCGCCCTTGACAATGCTGACGGCGCGGCGTCTCTCGGTGCAGCCGTGCCAGCACTGTCGTACGGCTGCCGTACAACCGAACACCGTATGCACGTACGATCATTCTCCTCCGATGCAGGCGCCACCCCTGCGCTGGCGGCCATGCAGTCCTACAGCAGCAAAGCCGCTAGTCGCTTCGCCCATGCAATAACAGGGGGTAATGTAGGGCATGGGCCAATTGTCTGGTCCGCGCGTCTCCCTACCGTTCCCCTACCGTTTATCACGACATCCCACAGCGACCGCCGGACCGCGTCGCGACAACTCCCAACCACCCACACAGCCGGGGTTCAATTTCAACACAGCCGGGGCACGCCCATAGGACCCACACACAGCCTGCGGTCACGAGCTAACGCCCGCGTACTGAAGGACAGCGTGTTGTCATCACCTCGCGCACAAGGAGCTGGCAGCGCGCGCGCCTCGCCGCTCCCTGCAGCAGTTCTCAACGCAAGTCCCTTACTGAAGAGCTTCTAAATCGTGATGCACGAAACGCCCGCCTCCTGCCAAGGCCTCGCGCCCCCGTCACCGCAGATGTGCCTACCTAGCCAGTGCCCATGTCTACCTAATCAGTTACATCCACCATTGTTTGCAAAGAGCTCGACGCACCCAAGAGACAGGAAACCCCGGCGCACTCGCCCCGGATTGGCGCTCGCCCTGAATTAGCTTGTAGCCTTGTACTCACTGACGCCCCGGAAGCCGTGCAGGGCTCCCGCGCGCCGCCCGATACTGCCACCCACGACGGAGCGAATGCATGTTGCCTGCACTATACAACCTGCTGCCTGGCCTGATACCGATGCACCGGCCACGGCCCCCCACGTACTGAGCTACTGGCGCCCCCGTGCGGGTGTGCGTGCCAAGTTGCGCGAGGGGCAGTGAACGTAAACATACAGAGACCGGGTTGCACAATATGCCCGTTCTACCTATCAAATTCTTTTGAAATACGCGGACGCGTACTTCGCTCTGGATTCCACCAGACCAAGGGAGCGGAAACGTAGGGCTGACCCTCGCCCCCCGCCTTTCTCCGGCCACTGGCGGTTCCGCGTCCTCGCCTCCCCTACCACCCATCGCTCACTACCTTACCCTACGCACGCGCCCCTGCCCCCGCTTCAAGCCGCCTTCTTCCTCACCGCCTTCTTCTTTGCCCCAAATTTGACGTTCGCCACGCCGTACGACGCGTACGGATAGCCCACCATGCCCTCAAACGGCGGCGGGCCCTTGGGCGCCGCCTTCTTCTTGCCGCCCTTGGCGTCGTCTCCCGCCCGGGCCGCCAGGCGCGCCTTGGCCTTCGCGGCCAGCTCCTTCTCCTTCTTGCGCAGAATGATGTCGTCGGCGGTGACCTTGGTGCGCCAGGCCGGGACCGACGTGACAGGCGCCGGCGAGCGCATGGTGATGGCCTGCGTGGCATGGCGGGGCGTGGCGGGGCGCGGGCGGTGCAAGGTCAAGCACGTCGCTCGCAGGCAGCGGACAGAATTACATCTGCCTGGTCTGGGTGCTGTCAGCGTCTGCATGATTGCCCACAGGGCGGGGTGCGGGGCGGAGTGCGGACGGCATTATCGTCCAACATGCCGCTCGTGCAGAGAGCGGGTTCCCCTGTCTTGGTCAGGATGACGCTGTTACCGTGTACAGCGCGGCCCTTCCGCCTTACCCAGTAACCAAACAATCCCGCCGCTGCCCCGCGCCCTTCCCCCGAAGCCAGCCACCGCCCTGTCACCCCCCCCCACACACACACGCACACTCCAGCGTTCAGTACTCTAGAGGGTCACTTAGTTGGGTCGGGCTCATGGGCTGCCGGATAGGTTGTTTTTGTTTTTGTTGCTTGTTGACCTGTTGAGCATACTGTTCCGCATACATAACACACACTATATGCACCCCCGGGGCTTCGCCACCCCCCGCTCTCGCAGCATCCGCCCCCTGGGCCCCTCTCCCTCCGGCTGGGAACGAGTGGGCCATGCGTCCGGGGCCCCTGAACCCATAGAGCGTGAGTAAGTGCATAACCGCAAGCGCGTCCGTGCGTCCGTACATGCCACCGCTCACCGAGCGCAGAAAGGCTGTGAGCTTGTCCTCCTTGGGGATGTTTGTGTTGCCCACCGTCGAGTACAGGCCGGGCCGCGAGTACGCGACGGCGGCATTGGACTTGGAGGTTGAGGAGGCGTAAACGGGGGCGCTGGTAGGGCGCAGCTTGGCGGTGTTCAGCGCAAAGGCCTGCGCGTTTTGGCGGGGGGGGGTAGTGAAGAAGGGAGACGGGTCGCGTCGCAGACACCGAATCGCATAGGAAACAGGAGAGGGCGATCTTGGCGGTCGGGGGGGCGATGCAGTGGTCACGGGTTACAAAGGGCGGTTGACTGGGGACGAAGGGTGGCAGGGTATGGGCTAGAAGCGCAGGGAACAAAGGCGGGAGCGCGGGTGTTGAAATGGGATGCGGGGATGAGGGGCCAGGGGTTCGCCGCTTACAACACGGCGGCCCTTCGAGCGCCTGGCGCACCTGCTTCAGCGCCTTGCTGAGGTTCCTGGCGGCCACGAGCGCCTCCGGGCTGTCCGGGAGGCCCTCGCTGGGGCGGAGCTGGTGGTGCGCGGAGCGGAAGGCGGCCACCGCGTCCGCACGCTGACCAAGAAGCTGCGGCAGCGGGAGGGGGAAGGGGAGGGAAGAGGGAGGCAAGGTGGGCTCTCCCTCTTTTCCCTCGTTCCTGCAACAAAGCGTTTGCACAGAACATCGTCCCCGGGGCCGCAGAGCTGTTGTGTTGCCAATTGGATAGCGTATGCTTTTGTTATTTGGGTCCACGGCTGTACCTGCTTCCCGTACGGCACGCTCAACGTGTCCTGCCGTGCAATCCTATATCCTGTCACGGTCTCCTGCCGCGTCGAGCTGACTCCAACACGAGGAGGCCACGCTCACCACGCGGCAGAAGCCCCTCCACTCAACGCCACAACCACACCTCCACGAGATGGCCACATGCGTACCCGCCCACCCATCCTGCTTCCAACCTCCCCCCGAGCATTCCGCGCTCGCGGCCCCGCGCCCCACAACAGCGGGCTCACCGAGTAGCACACGCCCTTGTTGTTGAGGCACGCCGCCGCGTTGCGCCGCGCCGTGAGGTCCATGGTGCCGCGCGCCAGCCGCTCCGCCAGGTCGCGCGCCTGCTCAAACTTCTCGATCGCCTCGTCGTACTGTACGGGCGGTTGGTTGTCGGTCGGCAGTTGGGCGGGGAGGAGCGGTCAGCGGTTGGGGGCGCGGCGGGCGGGATGGGGGCAGGACAGCTGGTGGGGCGCGGGGAACGTGTTTGCAGGGGGGGTTGAAGGGAAAGGAGAATGAACAACGACGAGCAGGGGGTGAGGACCGTGAAGCAGGAGCAGCCCCGAGGGTGGGTATACTTTTGTGGCGGAGCCGCACAACCACCACCGCCCATCCGGGTTGATTGCGCTCTCGCCGTGTCACTCGCCTGCTGCTCGTAGTATGCCAGGAGTCCGAAGAAGAGGTGGATACAGTAGTGGTAGGGGTGCTCCATGCCCATGGCGCTGGGGTCGAACAAGCCGCTGTAAGGGAGGGAAAGAGAGAGAGGGAGGGAGGGAGGGAGGGAGGGTGGGAGGGAGGGGAAACACCAGGGTCGGCGCGGGGGAAAGGGTCACTTAGTCCGTGGGAGGAATGGGGGAAATAAGGGAGGGAGGGGAGAGGGGAAACAGCGGAGTTGGCGCGGAAGGTGTTACGCAGTCTGTGGGAGGGAGGGGGGAGTAAGGGAGGGAGGGGAGAGGGGAAACAGCGGGGTCGGCGAGGGGGAAGGGGCGGGGCAGGAGTGGAGTGGAGGAGGCAGGGGAAAGCCGGCGGCGAGCCGTGTTGGCGGTGGTGATGGCCGTGTTGCCCAATGGGCCCCGTGGCGTTGGTTTCGAGTAACGCTACCGCGACCTTCGTGGTGTGAGCGCTCTATTCGCAGGAACACGTCGGGGGACTCTCTCGTACACAGGCGACCTTTGCAAGCCCATGACGGCCGTGGTGTATTTGCAAGGACACGGACGGGGGTCCTTGGACGGGGGAACACAAGCGCGTCATCTAGCCGGGCCCTCCGGGGCCCTGACCCGCGCCAGCTGCGGCACCAAAGAAGCTACATCCCGCATCCGACCGCAGCCCCCGCCTCGCTTGCCATCACAGAACCCCCCTGAACCCCTGGCCCCTCACACCCCAAACCCGTGCCCCGGCCATGCATAGGGTCCCCGACCCGCAAGTCGCGCCGCCTCCCACCCCATGTCCCTTCCCCGCCTCCG
>LSYV01000028.1:1018429-1038908 GCA_001584585.1 Gonium pectorale | reverse complement strand
GCCCCCGACGCTGCGGCCGACGAGGCGTCGGCGCCGGCGCCGCCGGCGCTGATGCCGCGGAGGTTTCGGGCGTGCACGGTGCGGCTGAAGGAAGCCGATCGGCGCAGCATGGCGGTGTTCCACGAGGCGGCGGCGGCGCCGCCGGCGACGCCGGGCGTACGGTACCGTACGGTGCCGCCCTCGAACAGCGCCTCCTCGTCAATCTCGGGCGGCGTCAGCGCGGCGCGGACCTTCTCCAGGCGCGGCCGTATGAGCCTTTGTTTGGGGCGTTGCCACGGGTTCGCGGGGGTTGCAGCGAGTGAAGGGGGGGGGGGCGTCGTAAGGCAGTTGGCAGTTACGAGGGGCGCGGGGCGGCGTGGGGCGGCTCTCACCGCTGGAGCCTCCAGCAGCCGGGCCGCCCCCCTCCCTGGATTACAGCCGTCCTTTTACAACCTTAATAGTCTCCATGCGGCCCCATTCCCTGGCTCCTTGCCCTGCTTTCCCAGCAATGCCCCCATCGTGTTGTTGTTGTTTTTGCCCCCGGTGCTCCGGCCGGCCCCTCTTCTCCGATAAGCCGCGCACATCCCCCCTCCCTCCGCTTCCCGCCTGCCTGCAAAGAGAGGCGGAGCCGGGAAGCGCGTCGCCTCCTTACCCCAAGAACACGGCCGCGCTGGCGTTCTTGCGCTCGCCCCTATCTATCTTTTTTGCCCCCACCCCCAAACCCCCCACCTGCTTCAGGCCCCTCTAGTGAGAACGCCTTAGTTTTATCTTTCCCAATGACCTCCCCCCCATACATACACACACACCTGCACATGTCCACAAGCACGCACGCATATTCGCACGACGTAACACACACCTGCACATGCGCAGCACGCCGTCGAAGGGTATACCGCTCGCCCGCTTGGCCTCCTGGCCGTACAGGATGTTCAGGTCCCCCAGGCCCTGATGCCAGGGGCGCAGGAAACGCGGGGACACGGGGGGGGTTGGCAAGGGTGTGAGCTGTGGAGGGCGGACAGCAAGCTGTCTGGGTGCGACTGCAGCCCCGAGACCAGGGGTCGTGCCCTCGCCCCGCATCCCACCCCCACATGCCGCCCCGCGGCCCCTGCGCCTCCTGCCGCCAGCCACGCAACGGCCGAGCGGGCCACTTGCCTCCGGGCGCTCCCGCGCGCAAGAGGTCACGGTACGCGCTGGCGCGGTTAGGGCGCGCGTGGGGCGCACGGGGCCGTCCGTCCCTTCACACCCGGGCTGGAGGCAGACGGGATGCGGCAACCCCCGGACCCAAGGACCGCAATCGTTCCAGCCCTCGCGCCGTATCTTTTCCTCGGTCGCCCCTGCCTCGCACAGTCGGCTCACCATGCCCCCCACCGCGACGAAGTAGTCGCATTCGGCCAGCAGCCGGTTCAGCTGCTTCAGGTCCACCCTGGCAGGGGGGGCAGGTGGGGAGAGGGGCCGAGAAGGAGGGCACAGTGGGCGAATGCAGCGGGAAAGGCGAACAGAGTCGAAACGTAACGCAGCTACTGGCTCCTGCTGAGAGGGCGGGAGGACGAGGGGACGGGAGGGTGGGAGGACGGGCGCCCCAGAGTGGGTCCCAAAAGGGTCCAGAGCCTGCAAGTGTACGGATGGCAGAAAGGCACAGGGGGGGCCTCGCCCCAGTCCTGCGGCGGATAGCATGCGTGCGCTTCCGGGGGAACAGCGACGCGGCGCCGGCAGGGGGTCTGGCTGGAGAGGGTTAGGGGCAAGACATGCGGCCGGGGCCGTCTTCAACAATCTTGCGACGCCAAAGACCCAGCAATGGTTGTGCAGGCCGCTAGACACGCCGGTGGGCAGAAAGGCCTAACAAAACCCTGAACGATGGGATGGATGCACTTCTCGCCTCAAACCTCCGCCCGTTGTGGCGCTTACCCAAAGTCGGAAATGTCCGGCTTGAAGGTCGCGTACTTCTTGAACTGCGCGTAGGTGGGCAGTCCGCGCGTGTCCTCCTCCTGCGCCGCTGCGCCCGCGAAAGCCGTTTCATAGCTGGTACCTATCATTGCTACCAGCAATCACGCGCTAAGCACGTTTCGTAAGGGTGCAGAAAGATGATTACTGCCCATCAACATCATCTCGCATCGTTTCAATATATGACTGGCAGAACACATGGACAATTGCCATCGCCTGCCTGAGGGCCCTGAAAGTAGTACGGGAGTTCTAAGCCAGGGTTGTGGGCCCACTTCGCCCTGCGCCCTGTCCAACGCTGTATGTATGCACAGATTGGTATCAATTGTATTCGGTTATAAATATATCCACGGTGCCATCGCTTAGCCCGTCGCCCTATCACGCTGCCCTCACCACACCACGGTGGAGTACCCATACAAGCAAAATCGTTTTTGCTACTCATCTTGATCATATACACATTTGGGTATAGTCTCTGCGCCGGACCTCCGTGACCTCCGCTAGCCATGGGCAAGCTCGACCCGGCTCAGCAGGACAAGTGGTGGAAGACGCGGGTAAGACTTCAAGACGTGGCGGGGTGAGGGGCGGAGTTGCGCATGGGCATGGACCCCAACGGTTACCCAGACAGTTGCGCAGCACCAGCAGCGGTGGAAGGGACCGCAGAGAAGTGACCTGCCATGGACCCTGAAGTCACGCCGCTTGATTTGTTTGAAATTTCCCTGCGACGGGTAATCGCGCTAATGGACCCCTGCATACGGTCCAGTACATGCGTAACCGACAGTGTAGTGTCCTTCCCTTCCCTTCCCGGTCAGATTGAGAAGGAGGAGATTTCTTACGGGCTAAGGGGCAATGGCGAGGAGACTGCCAAGAGCCCACGCAAGGAGGTAACCTTCCTTAACACCCTCGGCACAGCCACGGTGCGGGCGCCTGCTGTGCGCAACATGTCGGGGCTCCCTGTACTGTAGCATTCGCTTTCGTGACGCACACCCGGGGGACCTCCTCCATAACTACATGCCATGAAGTGTAGTTTGGCGCACGCGGGCTCTTCCCTCACCCTGCCACGCGGCCTGGCACCTGGCACCTGGCTTGACGCACTGGGGGCAGCCTGCCTGCACGCTGCACGGGTAATGTGCCCCCGACCGAGCAACCCCCAGTCTCCGCATCGTCCCCGCCCCGTAGCCCCCCTCGTCATCCCCCTCCCCCCGCTTCGCGCCTGCCCCCGTCCCCCCCGCCCCGCCTGGCCTCGTCCAATGCGCTCCCGCCCGCTCTGGCACCCGCGTCCTGCCGCCCCTCCTGCCCCGCGCCCAGGTCGCTCCTCGCGCCACGGAATCACAGCTGTATGGCCCGGGCGCGCAGGTGCTGCCCAAGTTCACCGTGACCCGCGAAGAGGCGCCGCAGCGCTCGCCGGGTAAGCAGGCTGCTTGGCGCGGCCGCCCGGCGCGTTAGGCCCTCCCTCCTGGGCGCCGGTCCTCTCTCGTTGCACGCCGCCGCCCCCGCCCCCGCACACGTTCCCCGACCGCTTACGTCCCCCACGCCTCGACCCACGCCTCTGACTAGGTTAGGAGTCAACATAGGGGCGAATGAAAGTCTTCTACGTTCACCCGTCCACGTTGCCGAGACGCCGGCGCTGCCGTTGCCGTGTAATGTGTTCCAGCTGATGCCCGAACTGCGCCTTTTCCCCGGCCCCTGTCCCCCTACCATTCCCTTCGTTACCCGCCCCCCGCAGCGCCCTCAGTAGCGGGCGTGGACGGCGGGGATTCCCGCAGCGTTGCCTCGCTGCCTGCCTCACGGCCCGGCTCGGTGGCCGGCTCCGCCGCGGCCGCAGGCGCGCCGCCGCCGGCTCCGGGCAGTGCCGCCGGCTCCCGGGCAACGTCCTCCAAAAGCGCGGTGCGTGGTCCTGTGTGCTTAACGGCTGGGATTGAGAGTGTAATGAAGGGTCTGGGAGGTGCGAGGGCCCCAAGCACCAGGGGCGGAGTGGCGCGGAGCAGGGCGGGGTGTCCTGGCGCTGGGTGGGGCAGCAAGGAGCTGATTGGGACGGAGCGGTCGCAGATTTGGAGGGTCGGAATCCGTGTGGAGTGAGGTCGAGGCGGCCCCGAGCACGCCCTCCCTAGTCAGTTGCTGGTGACATCAGACCTCTTCCTTCCTCTCTTTTGTCCGCCCCCGCATATCCGCAAACGCCGCTTCCTGCTCATCGCCCACCACCTCCCTCATGTGCCACCTGCCCACAGCTCCAGGCGCGCCTGGACAAGCTTGAGGAGGCACTCACGTTTGAGCGCACCAAGCGGGCTGAGGTGAGGGCGCTCCCCGACGGGCGGCCTGGGCGTGGGCGGGAAACCTAAAAGTTGCGCCATCCGTTGACCTGACTGGGCACGATCCGTGGCTTCCGGAAGGGGGTTTTCACAGCCGCGCGCGAGCGCTCTTCTCCCGGGGGATTACTGCACGCATCCCTGGCAGACTGGCCCACGAGCAGCCGCGTGGACTCCCCCCAGGCGAGACGGACTCCCGGTCCGCGGAGCCAGTGTGGCGCCAGGCGTTTCACCCCACGTAAAGACCCAGCCGTCATGCATGCGACCACGTCGGATGCAGCTTTAAGCACCGCCTTGCACCAGCGCCCATCTTGGCTCAGTGCCCGTCCTGGGCCCTCCATTTTTGACCCGTCGGACGGGTTGCTGTCGTTGCAGGCCGAGGAGGAGATGCGCCAGCTGCAGGTACTCCAAATGCAGGCGCGGCGGGCCGGCAGGACCTAGTGAGGGACAGCTCTGACAGCTCCCAGCGGACAGAGCCGGGGCAGCCAGGCGGGGCGGCCGACGGCGCATACCGCGAATACGGCACGTACGGCACTTGATACGGCAAGGTTGGCATGATGCGTGTTGGGTCGTTTCATGAACGGGGAACCCCCGCGCGGAAGAAGTCTCTGGCAGTCGGTGCATGTGGTGGCTTTGACACTCAGCATGACGGGCGGTGAGCTGAGGGTGAACCGAGGAGGGATTGTGGGCGATGGCAATGATGCTGGGGGGCTGGGGCCAACGAGGGCTGACTAAATGTGCCGGGCTGGTTGGCTGGCTGGCCGATGTTTGAGGCAGAGACCAGAGAGGGGCTGGAGACTTGGAGAGGGTGGGGGTTGGCGCACTCGGCGCAGATGATCTCCGCCTGTCGCGCCATGCTTTACGTGTTGTTCTGTGAAGCACGCGTTCTATCATTGACAAAGATAAGTAGCTGACGTACGGACCCACGGGCTCCTTCTTACCAGCAGGATCTTGACGGGAATGGGACGCTAAGTATGGCACGGGGTGCTGTTGGCATTAGCACACGCATGCTGTATGGCATTCGGCACCCCGTCGCGGCCGAGACGACACGACGATAGGGAGGCACGGAAGGGCCATGGCAGCTGGGCGAGCCACGGGATGGACATATGTACCGAGGTGTTGATAACGTGCTCTGGGTGTGTGCGGTACGGATGTGTATTGCAGGGCCTGCTCTAGACGAAAGCTGCAAAGAAAGAGGGAGCCACGTGCGCGGACATACAACATCCGAAGATGTAACGTTACCGTTAGGGTTGGTACGGTACAAGGCAAGGCTGGCGGGCTGGCGGCAGGATTGAGTATACCTCGCCCGCCAAGCCGCCATGCCCTGTACTCGGCGCCCTGCTGGAAACATCACACCCTCCGGTGTGTATGTCCGTAGAGGCTGCCTTCCCCGTTTCTGGTTCTCTTTTTTTTATACGGGTCATGTTGCGCGAATGCTATGCGGCTACTTGCTGTTCTGTGCCGCTTCCCAACATTACACACGTACGCCGCGGCCGCCGCCACACCTATCCCCGCCGCCACACCTGTCCCCGCCGCGGCACCTGCCGCCGTGCCGCCACCGCCGCCGCCACCGCCGCCGCCACCTCCCCTGCCACTTTTCCCCCCTCCAGCGCCGCCGCCACCACCACCCACCCCGCCGGCGCCGCCCCACCCGGCTACCGCCGCGCGGCACCCATGGCACCGCCCCCCGCAGCACCCGTGGCCCCGCCCCGCCCACCCTCCGCCGTGGCTTGTGCAGCAGCAGCCCACGCCCGCGCCCTGGGTCGGCCTCGCGCCCCCGCCCGCACCGGGACCCTCGGTACAGCCGCCCTATTCCCGTCGTCCGCCCCTCCCTGCGCGCCGGAGCGGTCCGCCAGCGACGTGGCACCTGACCGCGTACTCACCCGCGTGCCTGCCCGCGCCGCCCCATGGACTTCCGCCGCCCCCTCCGGTTCCAACCCTCCATCCCCGCCCCCGACGCCCATGCTATGGACCACGCCTCCGGCAGCGCCTCAGATATGGACCTCGACTCCGGCAGCGCCTCAGATATGGACCTCGACCCCTGACCGAGCGGACTACCGCGGGCGTCTCCCGCCAGCACACCAGCCCGGAGCTTCACTGTCGCTCACCAGCACGGCGGGCGCCTCCGTTCGAGCAGCAGAGCAGTAGCGCAGTCATGCAGTAGAGCAGTAGCGCAGTTGTGCAGTTGCGCAGTTCAGCAGTTGTGCGGGGGAGCAGTCGTGCGCGGGAGCCTGGCCGCGGCGGCCCGGCGCTCAAGGGGTGGCGGTGGCGGTGGCGGTGGTGGTGCCGGTAGCAGTAAGTCCCCAGCCGCGGCCGTAAGTTCCCGGCCTCGCTAGCCTCGCGAGGGCAGGGGGCTGTAGTTTTCGGTGGCCTCGGCAAGCCGGGTAGGCGGGTAGGCGGGCGGGCGGGCGGGCCGGTGTGGGGCAGCTGGTTCGGCAGCTGTTGGTGCAGCCTGTAAGCCGCAGCCGCCTCCGGTTTGGCCGCAGTTCCCCTCGTTTCCGCGCAGCTGCCTGCAGCCCGTTTTTTCGGCCAACATCACGCCGTTTCGGCCTCGCAGCACCAGTACCGGCTTCCTTTCCTTTCTTTTCTCAGCCAGCTGCCTCCAGACGGCGTTTTCCCTCGTCCACCCAGACCACTGCCTTGGTGCGCACACCCTTAGTTTGCCGTACGCCGCGACTTGCTTATCAGCCGTTTTCGTGGCTCTGGCCGGTCCCGGCCTTTGCTTTGCACCGCACTATTACGTTACCTCGCATTTTGACAGCCCTGTGATACCGCAGCTCACACCGCGGCGCTCCTCACCCGCAGGCGTGTTCACATGGCGTTGCGAACATAGAGCGAGCGAGCGGGCGCGCGAACGCGGCTCCGGCACTACCGGTTCTGCTGTCTGGAGCGAGAGCAGCCCAGCCCAGCCCAGCCCAGCTCAGCCAGCCCAGCCGCCATTGCAGCGGTAAGTCACTCGGGGTCCCCCAGGGCAGCGGGCGCCACGTAGCGGGGTCGTGTAGCGGGTACTATGCGTAATGGGTTGTTGGGCTGCCGGCTAGAATGCCAGAATGCCTCGCATGACGTAACACACGTACGCAGCCTGTAGCTCTGCCTGGGGCTCGCGCGCCCAACCTGGAGCAGTCGGCTTGTGTGGCCTGCAGCCCCTTTGTGGGCAACCTGTAACTTAACCTAAAGCAATCCACTGATGCGGGTCTGCGATCCCTTAAGTGCCAATCCTCCCATGATGGGTTCACACCCACTCAATGGCACGCACAGGCAATCCATGCATAAGAACTCGAAGAGCCTTGTCAGCCGCATGCGCCGTTGGATTCCGTAGCGCCAACAGCCGCCGTGCTGCTTAAGTGGCGACATCATTCAACCGTCCTGCTCGCGACACGGTCTCTAGAAGGCCGCCTACAGAGCATGTGCCCCAGACTGACCATGCCGGCTGGTGTGTTTCCTCGGTCGGGCGCGGGGGGATTGGTGGGGACGACGTCGAGACCCTCGTTAGCAAGACATGCACATTGCGTGTTCAAGTGGTATGGGCTCCCAGGAGATGGCATGGAGGGTGAGGGAAAAACACGTTGTACGGCGGATTGAAACAATTGAGTGGCAGGATTGGCATTGGCCATATGTTCTACTTGCATCTTACCGTCCTCCTGTATTGTATGAAAGACACCAAGGCTAAAGAAGTCTCTTCAAGCAACTTTTCCATTGTGTGAGACCTCAACCTGCACAAATAGGCACCCTGACCTACGTGCGCAAAGTATTTCATCAGCCTTGAGCTCAATTTTGCGCTAGCTTTGGGCTTGCAGCCTTTCAGTTCCATTCCTTGCTTCTTATGACCTCTAGACTTGAGCCCCCCCTGCCGGCGCTCCCAAGTAGCACTCCATGGATCTGCGCACTACTCATGGCTCGGGGTCTTAGGGCGGGTCTGGCCCAGGCGACCTAAATGCTGAAGGCCAAGCAGGCTCAGCACAAACACAGCAGGCTCTTCAAGGGCGGCCCGGTGGCCGCCTCATGCTCCAGCGCCGCCAGCAGCATGGCCGGCCCTTTGAACGCAGCGTGCATCTCGGCGTCCGTCCTTATCGGCGGGCCTGTGCCTGACTCGTCGCGCCAGGGCCGGGCAAGGCAGCGTTATGGAGAATCTGGAGAGCGGCTTGTGGCTGGGTGAGCGTGCATGCGCGCCTCGCGCGCTCGCGGTCGCAGGAATCGTTATGAGTCTGGCCGCCGCAGGTGCATCCCCGTCAAGTTCCTGGGCTGTTCCCAAAGCGCTCAGAACGCGCAGGTATGCATGATTACGACTACGAGCGGCAAGGGATTGGTCTTCCCAAAGGTGAGACCGAGGGTTTGGTCGGGCCCTCGGGCATGGCGACCCAAGGGTGGCGCCGGGCATGCGCCACAACCCGATTCAGTATTACTGGGACCCGCACAAACCCTGCGGTGTTCTGACTCCTGGCATTATCCCCCGTGGAAGCGGGGACACAGGGTCCTCTGGCGCCCCACCCCCCGGGGTCCCGAACAAGGCTATCGCCTCCAAATGTTGAACCTAATCTAACCTCCACCCACCAGCTCCGCTAACCTGCCACGGTGGCCCTCCCCCTTGGCCGGCGTAGTCACTGCTCGCGCGCTGCCTTTGCGTCTCCCTGCAGGCGCCGCATGGCCGATGCAGTGCCGCACCGCGCCCCCCTCTCTGTTCCCTGTGGCCGTCTGGGGTTACTGCCCTCTGCTGACAGTACTTGGAGACAGGAACGCCCTCGCACCCCATCCCACCCCAATCCGCTCTGCAGGGCGGCTGGGAGGACGATGAGAGCGTGGAGAGCGCAGCGCAGCGCGAGACTCTGGAGGAGGCAGGCGTGCGAGGGGTGCTGGAGGTGGGGGGGGGGGGCTCGTGGTGCGGGGCTGGTGCGGGGCTGGAGCGAGATGCCAGCGGCTTGCGGGGGATCACCTGCCGTATCACCCCGGTTTGCAAGTCAGCGGCAGAGTGGCAAGTGCGCCCCGGAGGGCGGGGGTGCGCGTCTTTGAGATGCCGGTGTCCCCTGTCGCGTCCGGAGGCAAGGTCCTTAACCGAGACTGTGTTCATGGGTGCCGTGTTTCCTAATGCGGGCTTGAAATTTGACGGCCTGGACATGCCCCGTCGCTGCCCCATGCCACTTGCTTGGTTGACACCCGTCAATCGTATCTCCCCCACGCAACCGCATCCACTCCCCCACAGGAGCCACTGCTGGGCGTTTTCTGCTTTACGAGCGGAAAGCACTCGCAGGATGCCGCGGCCTCGGCCGCATCCACCCCCACCGGTGCCTGCGGCAGCGCCAGGGGGCGCTCAGCCGCCGCTGACCCAGATCTGGCACCGGCCGCGCCCGCCTATGCCCACACCTCTGCCCTCCAGGCGGCGGTTGCCGTGCCTGAGGCGGGGGTGGTGGCGGCTGCTGCCATCAGCGGCGTCAGCAGCGGCGGGCTTTCCTCTGGCCACGGCGGGTCCGCGTCGTCCAATCTTGCGTCCGCCCGGTCCGGGTCCCTGTCGGCGGGGCCGGGATCCGCCGGCGGATCCGGCGGGGGGCTGTGCAAGGCGTACATCTATGTGATGCACGTTGCCGAGGAGCTGCCGACATGGCCGGAGAGCAAGGACCGCCAACGCGTCTGGGTGGGTATGGATGACCGCTGTGAATTACGGGATCATTGCGCATTAGTATGGCGGATTGGTGGCGCATGATTGGGTGCTGGTTCTCGTCGAGCCGCTGGGGCTCCAAGCTCGGGGCGGGCTGCGACCCTTGGCCTTGACGCACCGTCTGGTGTCTTAGCCCTTCGGCATTGTTTGCGTCTCCTGAGGGCCGTACGGTGCGCCCCTTGGCGCCCGCCCTGTCCGACTGCCTCCCGACTGGCCTGAGCCAGCCCGCCACAGGTAAGGCCCGCGCCCACACAGCTCCGATGCACGCTCTCTCTCTCTCACTCACTGCAGAGGGATACTGCCCGGCCCCTGGGCGCTCGCCCCTAGGGCGTCTTAAGCTCTTACCTCGCCCCCGCCCTCCCTCGCTCCCCCTCACCCACAGTGCTCGATCGCCGAGGCCTCACGGCAGTGCAAGCACCCATGGATGCGAGACGCGTTGGCGACCTGGGTGCGGCGGAAGGGCTGGGAGGACGCGCTGGGGCTGGACACGTGGGCTGCCGACGGGGCAGCCGCCGCCGGCGGAGGCGGCGGCGCCGCTGCTGCCACCGGCAATGTGCGCGTCAACGGCAGCGCCAGCGCCAACGGCACGCAGCAGCCGCAACACGTCCGGGTGCCCGCGTTGGCGCCGCTCTGAAAATGGGACGTGAGGGGCGCGTCATAAGGGTGGGGTGGTTACTGCGACTTAGTGCCCTTGCTTGCGGCGGCGGAGGCGGGCGGCAGCGGGCGGCGGGGAGAGGTGCGGGCGGGCACACGGGCCGCGGCGTGGGCGGCGCTCGGGGGGAGGTGGGCCCTCGTCCGCGCGCGCCTGTGCCGTACGTAGTGCGCTCCTGCCTTTGTGGCACCTGCGGCGCGCCCGACGCTCCTCGAGGGGGTGTAGCCGCCGCTCTGCGGGCCGCCCTGGTGGTGCACCAGCAAGCGCCTCTATGGACGAAGAATTGGGCGGGTGTGCGTGTGAGAGTGTGTGGGCGCATGGAGCGGGAGGCCTGCTGGGCAGGCGTCAAGAGCGACGGGATGAGGGGGGGGGGCGCTGAAGCACACCTGTCGTAGCTGTCTGGGGCTTGCGACGCATCGAGGCCTTGTCTCAGTAGGCCACCAGCGGCCGGATTGCAAAGCGACGTGCAGCGGCCGGGAGAGGCGCGGGTTTGGAGCGTGGCATGGCGTTACTGGAGGGCCGGGCAGCAGGGCTTTTCCTGCCCCTTTCCGCTCTTTGCGCCATTCGCCCGCCGGACGCATGGGGCGTGGAGTGGGATACGCGCGCGCTGCATGAGCCTGCACACATGTGATGAGACCCGCGACAGCAGAGCACGGGCTGCCATGGGCGGTTTTGCAGCCGCATAATAGGAGGCGGCAACACACCCGCTTTCCGCACACGGGGCTGCCGGTCAGCGGCGTCGGCCGTGCTACTTGCTCCTGCCACTGGGTGCGGCTGCAGGAATAGAGCCTAACACGTAAGGAGCTTGTGTTGTAGGCGCAGCAGCCGGCGTGCTGCAGCGTTGCAGCTCTGGTGGACTGAACGCTCGGTTGCCGCTGCCACGAGGGCGGCGGCTTGGTCGAGAGCGGGGAAGTTTGGGCGCCTCCAGGACCGCGAGCGCTTGTAAGACTGGCCTACGACGGGCGCGCCGTGCGCGTCGCGGTGTGGATGCGGTGCAGGCGGCCAGCTGTCGACGTCGCGTGATGCGTTCGGGGTCTGTTGCCCTCTTGACTGAGGCTGTGGCCATGCGGAGAGATGGCTTCCTTCTGACCTCCTCTCTTGGCCATTCATTACCAGGGATCGCGCGTTCGTATGAGCAGTGTTTACGTCAGCGCGCATGTTCTCGGGCTACTGGGGTTGCCGCCCCCCATCCGCCATCCCTCACCTCAGACCCCGCTTGCATGGATAAGGTTGGGTTGCGGACGGGGCGGAGGAGCGCCGGTGACGCCGGGCGTGATTGGAAGGCGGCGGGCTGGTGTGTGACTGCGTGTGGCCTCTCCTCGGGAGAAGGAGCCCACACGCACGGTCCGGCTTTCGACATGCCGCGCTGCTGGCCGCGTAGGGGCAGCACTCCGGGCGACCCATGTGGTTGGCATCCCTTCCAGCCAGCCAAGGTCGAGCCCGCGCCGCTGCCCCGCCAAGCCGTTTCCCGCTGGTCTGGGACGGGCCACCTTGCTTCCACATCAGGCGTCCCTGATCGATTTTTTTGACGGGCTTCTGTAAAAGCTGCAAGGATATGCCATGTGCGGCTGCGAGTGGCGTCACCAGCGCTGCCGTCATCGAGCAGGCGGGCCCTCCCGGTGTGGGCCAGTGGCAACGTTACCTGACGAAATGTGGTAGAGGGTCCGGTGAGCGCTGTGGTTGACGATGTGACCAGTCCATCGGCGGCCAGCGGTTACTAGTCTCTGGGCGCCCAGCCTGCACGTCACCAGCGCTGCCGTCATCTCCCATCTGCTGGTCCCTGCCCACTTAATTGCCGATGCTCGGGCATGCGTCTCTCGCCTTTCAAGGTGCGGGGCAAGCTCAATGTGTACGGCAATACGGGCAACCGTGTCCGTGCACCACAGTGCACGACACGTCGACAGCTAAGGCAGCTACCGGTGCCACGGGATTAGGATGTAGCTCCTGAGTAAGAGATGGCTTCGGAAGAGGTTGCGCCCGGTCTGCACCCACCCATCACTGAGAGGGCATTGACACTAGGAATAATACGACAATGATACTCGGGCTGTTACGGACTGAGTGCTTGCTCGATGCTCCTGACTCCGTTCATTCACTCGCCCATGCTTCCAAGTCCGTGCACGGTCGGGTGGGCGGGCTAGGTAACCGCTGAGCGCCGTCGGACCTCTGTTTCCTTTGTCGGATGCTGGCAAGTCTGTGAAAGGCCGGATGGGCGGGCTGGGTAACCGCTGAGGGCTGAGCGCCGTCAGACCGGTAGCACGTGGCCTTGACGATGACGCCGCCGATTCTGGGGACACACACCGGGAGGGCCCGTCTGCTCGTGTACCTCGCCCGCCATGCCCTGTACTCGGCGCCCTGCTGGAAACATCACACCCCTCGGGTGTGTGTGTCCGTAGAGGTTGCCTTCCCCGTGTCTGGTTCTCTTTCTTGGCGCCGGGCAGGAACACCCGACAACACCCGGGCGTGTATGACCGTAGAGGTTGCCCTCCCTGTTTCTGTTTCCAACAGTCTCCCCTGGTTTCCAACATGCAGCCCACCAGGTGCACCAGGTGACGTCCTTGACGTCCGACAATCCGGGTAAGTTTGCAACTTCCCTCCCAGTCCTTGGGGGACCGGGAGGGAAGTTCCATGTTTCCATCGCCTGTCGCGTGTCACGATGACGTCAATCGCGCATGCCCGACAACGTGCGGCCCACTAAGTGGCGTCCGATAATCCGGGCAAGTTTGCGAGATGGGAGAGTCCTACAGTCCTACCGGTACACCCGCCTGCCCTACTGGTAACGTCGTGCCTAGGGCGTGTACGGCCGTGGAGGCGGGCTCCCTCCTCCTGTGGAGATTTCTATCAACGTCTTCACCAGGCGGCCGCGGTATCATATCTCTGCTGCTATCTACTAATTGCCTGGGTCTGACGTCCGCATTGTGTAGGGTGAAAGCGCGGAACCCTTATGCGGAACGCGGAGTTGCGGGCAAGGGTCTTACATGCCCGCCGGGCGACAAGCCAGCACGCCAACGTGTGCTTAGGTGCGGAATCCCGGCAGGAAGGCCCGGTGCAGAAGCAGCCGACCATACGCGACGTTGACCGCGGACGCCAGGAGAACACCTGCGCAAAGCCAGTGGATGGAGCCCCACGTCGCAAAGAAAAAGACAGTCGTACATGAGCCGGTTGGTACGACGTATCATTTATGTACAGGGCTACACCGGCAGTAACGGGCAACCACAGCCGCAACACAGCAATCCTGCGCAAGAAAGCAATAGAAGCAATGAAACACCCCCGGGCCGTTGTTGCCATTCTGCAATGTCCGGCATGGCAAAGAACAGACGGCGGCACGTCAAATCCCGAGGTCGCATGTGACAAAGAAGCTGCCCTGGAGGATAGCCGGCCACGTCTGTATCTAGTCCCGAATGCACAAAAACCCCTGCACGCACTACTGCCGCGATGGGCAGGCATGGCAATTGGTCTCCCAGCGCAACAGACCGCGGGACCGTCTCGCCGCCAAACCCCTGAACCGAAGAGATCCCCGAGGAGTAAAGGGCAGCGCAGAGCCTGATAGACAGGCGCCGGCTGCACACCAACCCGCCACGCTCCACGGTCCCAAGGCCTCATCACCTAGCCATGTAGTGATACTAATAGTCCAGTGCCGGACTAGGAAATACATAGATAGTACACCGGGGTGGTGTGGCATATGCAAGGCGTACGGGAGTACGGCACAATTCGGGGAGGTGATAGCCGCCCGCGGCTCTCCCACCAACACACAACCCCACGACAACATCAACAAGGCGAGACGCCCGACGTGCATGAGCCATGCCGACCAAACAGGCCCCGCCTTCCGCCTACACCCGAACTGCCCGCAAGCTAAACTCTTCCCTCACTCTCCCACTCAAAGCCGTCGAAACAAACGAGCAATAACCCTGAACCACATGCCAACAAATGCACTCTCGGTCTGTTCATGCGGAGGGCCTCGGCGGCCCATGCGTCAGCAACCCGATCCCGCTGTGCAGGGAATGCTGCCCCACGGCGCCAACCATGGCTGAGCCTCTTCGGCCTCCCTCGATATCCGCGACGCACGCACATCACGCAGGCTACCCCAGGCTACCGTTGTGGGCCTCATCTGTACTCAGCCCCATCGGGCCCCGCACCTCAGCTGCCTTGCTGCGAGATCCCGCAAAGCGCCGCACTAAGGTGGGTACCCACACGGAGCCGGGCGAACTCCTGGCCCTTCGACACCCCTCCGCGCACAGTTCTGTCCGATGCATACATCCCGATACAGCGCTTTGCTGACACGTCAGCCTCACGCCGGTCACACCAACCCGAGTTTGCGTATTTGTTCATGAAAACCTCGAGTTACCCATACCGGTAGCTCAAACATCATAATCCCAACAGCACGCAGCGTGCCTATGCGCCCACAAAGCAAGTGGGCAGCCAGCGCATGCCTCGCCGTTGCCGCCGCGAGCCGCCGCCACAGGCCCCTGGCGCCAGCTTGACCTCGGCGCCGCCGCCTCGGACGCTGCTGTCGGCGACCAGCTTCACGCCGCCCGCGGCGGCGCAGCCGCCGGCTTGGCGGCAGCCGCACGACGGCGGGGCCGCCGCCGAAATCCACTGCCTGCCGCTGTCGAAGCTGTCGGCGGCGCTGACGACGTCAATGCGCGCCTCGACCGCCGCCAGCATGATCTCGCTCTGGATCATCGATACGACCGCGACGGCCGTACCGGCGGCGGCGCTGGCGGCACCACTCAAGACGGGTGACTCCCCACACCCGACGTCGTCCTCCTTCAACCTCTGTGCGTGCTCATTAGACACAAACTGCCGCAATCCCTCCAGCCGATGGACGAGGTACGTGCGGTCCTGCTCCAGGTGCTCGAGCTCGCTGTCGTACAGGATCGAATCCTGGATCCGGTGCACCAGCGCGATGACGGCGTCCTCCAGCGCCCGGCCCGGCGCGCCCCGGCCGGGATTCGAACCCGGGACGACGCCGGAGAAGCTCGAGGAGCTGGTGCTCGGCGGCGAGCAGGCGTCGGGTGACGATGGCGGCGACGCCGTGGAGGGAGACGCCGCGGACGGCTTCCCGCCGCCAATGCCGATGAATCGCAGGAGCCCGCCGCCGTCACGCCGAGCCGACGGCGGCGGCGACGGCCGCGCCAGCGGCGTCGCCAGCAGCGATGCCGGGCCGCTGCCCAGGCAAGCGGCGCCGCCGAGGCAGCACCCGCAGCAACCCCGAGGGCAGCCGGCGCCGCCTCCGCCGGCGCCGCCTCCGCCAGCGCCGCGCCCGCCGGCACTGCCTCCGCTGCACCTCCCGTGCCCAGCCCGTGTGGCGCAGCAGTGAGCAACCCAGCCGGGGGCCCAGCCGGCGGCGCCGGCGGAGCGGGCGACTTCAGGCAGGTCCGTGCCGACCAGCGCCGCCGCGCCGCGGGCGCGGGCGCAGGTTGCCGAGAGGGACCGGAGGCAGGCCGACAGCGCCTCCTCCGCGTGGCGATCCTCCTCTCGGCTGCGCTGGGAGGCGGACCTGAGGGCAGAAACGGGGCGGCGCGGGTGGCAGAGCGGGGCTGAGTGAGATGCGAACGAGAGGGCCACACGCGACAGAACCAGCGTCGTCGACCCGAGATGGCTAACACACAGCCGTCACACAGTTGGCCTCATACGGCAAGCCCTCCCATGCGGGGTTGGGCTTGGCCATCGGCTACTGCCCTGGCTTGTGCTACATGTTGCCTCGACCCGACCTGATGCGCAAGTCCCAAAAGCTCCCACGCGGGTTTACACCCACCGAAGGAGGTGGCAGAGCGCCATGAGCTGCGCAGTCAGTCCCCGAAAACCGCGGTACGCCTCCAACCAGGCGGTGGGGTGCTCCAGCAGGACCCCCAGCACGCCTTCGCCCTCGTGCTCTCGAAGGGCCAGGAGCGCAGTTTGGAGCTGGCCCATCGTCGTGGTCAGACCCTGCGAGCGCGGTGGAGAGGGCATTGACAGCCAGTTAGCGCTGGCGGGTGGTGGGATAGGTGGGCAGAGGGAACAAAAGCGGGGGGGGGGGCAGCTCTTGATACACCATGCGACCGGACGCGCCCTCGTCGACCTTCGCCTCGCCTACCCGCACGCACTCCAGCGCCGACTCCTCAGAGACGCCGATTGCGTTGACGTCGGCGCTCGTCAGGACCGAAAGCGCTGCCGGCAAAGCCTGTTTCGGGGCAATGCCGAGTCGTCAGTTGCAGGTCCACGTGGGCCGCGACTTACTCTTCAGTCGCGGATTGCCCTATGATAATGGCGGTCTTTAATTAAAAAGCGCGCACCTTGCCGCACGTCTCGGTGAGCGTCGCGCAGTCCTCGACGGCATGAAGGCAGCCCGCGCTTACACTAGCGAGTGTCTTTGCTGCCGCGCTCGCCTCCACAATTGCTAGGAGCAGTTCCATTGGTGCAAGGCAATCCAGGTTGGCTTTGCAGCTGCGGGGGGAGGGTCTAGTAGCCGGCCTCGGTAACTCGGCAGCTCGTACAGGTTCACTATTACGCGCTGACTGCGACGCCCGTCAGCGAGATCCGGATAGCGCGTTTTGTTCTGAGCGCCAATGCGCAAGGCAAGTGTTGCACAACAGCCCTAAAGAACTTGTCACGGCTTCGTAAACACCTTGCAAGAGTACCGGAGAGTCATGCCTGTTGTAGCCAGGTCCAAGATATTCGGAAGGTTATTGGAGGAGTCGTGCACTTGCAGGGACCTCGGTTAGTCCTGCAGCAGGAACGCCCGCGGGCGCCCTCGAACTGCCGCGCCTTGGTACGCTGTGCTATCCAATCTGCAGGAGACAAATTTAAACGTATCAAACGTATCTCAGAATGGGCCGATGCCTTCTTGCGACATATTGGACATGGCTGTACCACCAGCTCACCCTCCAAACGGTGATGCCAGATGCAACGGCAACAGAGTGACCTTCATGGCTTATCATGCATCTGGCAGTCCGTATGCGTGTGACCCTTTCGGGACGTGCCCCTGCAGCTACTGCAACTCTTAAGAACACTCTTCAACCTCTATGACCCTGTTTATGGCAGTCATCTCGTCGTTTGTCAGCCGTTTCCTAGGCTGCTGGGTGGTGTGGGTGGTCCAGCCTGGAGCACGGCATGTTTGATGGGCCCGTTCAGGCTGGACCCCACGCCCGCCAGAAAAAACAAGAAATCTGCAGAGAAAGAGGGAGCCCGCCTCTACGGTCAATCGGTCATACACGCCCGAAGGCGCGACGTCTCCATTAGGGCGGGCGGGTATAGAGCAACGCATGTGACGTCGAGAGGAGCATACTCCTAGCACCTGTATTCTGCTAGCCTGGACGAACTAGCAATGTCCCACCCTCAAACTCCGTCCCGCCTAGCCATACCGGTACACGCCAAACGCCCACCCTCGCCCCCATACCCTCCGCGAGTAGATATCCTTATTCGGCAGCGTCCTATGCCAGGCTCCCCGTCGGTTTTACCACCAGCCTTCACTACCGGTATTTGGCTCTCACATTAGGTCGTTCGTCCCTGTTTCAGGGCATAAGTCTTCCGTCCCATGGGTCGCTCAGCAGGTCAGCACCAGCACGATGCGGGCTGGGGTACAGTTGGGTTGGAGGACGTCCAAGTAGAGAAGAGTAGAGAAGGCGAAGGCACATGCAATCCCAATACGGTGAAGTCAGTCTGCGTCATGAGGTGCCGACCCAATCCGTTTCCCTTCTTCACTACCCCATCCGGTGAGTGCTAGGGTATGGCGGGCGCGACCCTCGTGAGCTCTCATAAGCGGGGTCCCAGGTAGGCTGGGTCTACGGTAGGCCAAGATCTCCATCGAAATCGAGTTCCACGGCAAGGAGCCGCCGGCTCGCTGTCTGCTGTGGACAGTTTGCAGTACAAGGGTGCACGTGCATTTCCGAACGGGAGACGCTCACAGGCGGCGGGAAAACAAGCACAACATGGCACGCAAGAGCATAGATAGCAAGGCGAGCGAGAACGGGTCAGTTCTCAGTTGTGCTCCGAACTTACTATTAGGCACAACTCGCCGAAGCGTTGCACTGCACGCGGAGCGCTGCTGAGTGAGTTCTAGGAAACAAGGAAAAAGACGAAGAAGAAGCCGAACATTGGACAACCACGCCCGCGCCTCCTAGCCTACCCATTCCGCCGGGCATACCGGTAGCATGCCGTGGGAGCCACATGCGTGGCAGAACCCCGTCGCCTCCCATTCCGCGACATGGTACCAACAAACATTGATGAACTGGCACGGCAAACAGAACATCTAGCACGCCATGTCTTCTGCCATGCACGTTGTCTTCTGGTTTTTTTCACGCGGCGCGGCGCGCAACCCCACCCACAAAAGGCAAGCCGCAGCCTTGCGGGAGTTTTTCTTTGGAGCATGGACTTGATCATCATGACATCTTGGTCGATCGGACCATCCGACCCGCAGTCATGGGCCAGCCATCAGATGCCGGCCCGCCGGCTGCCGACCCGTAGCCTAGGCATGCCTAGTGTGGGCAGCGCCACCCAACGGCACCCAGGCATTCCCATGCCTACACCCCTTCCTACACCCTACGCCAGAGCCATCCACCAGTGCTGGCCCGCTAAGCTGCGTACCCAGCGGCGTACCCGAGGCACGCCTGAGACCAGCGTCGCAATACCCCGCAACGAAACCCATGCCTGCCGTCCCTACACCAATGGCGCCCCAACATCAATGGACACCTGCCCACACATGCTCTAGCGCTAGGCCCCCACACGAGGGGCGCTCACGGCCCCCACATCGGCAGTTCGTGCGTGCTGCGCTGCCATCGCCGCCGTCCGTCAGTATGCTGCCGTCCGGCCGTTCCCTCACAATGCCCCAAATGGCAGTGGGGGCACACATGAACCAGGCATAAGGAAGGGCAATACACCCAGAGACACATTGCACATTGCACGTTGAAGCAGCTCGGTGGTCCCGCAATCACATGTGCCCGCTCACTAGTCCGCGTTTGGTCGCGTCGCTCGACTCCCCTCTCCAGCCCTGGTCAAGGTCGACGGCTGTGTCCGGTGGAGAGAGCGGCAGCACACATACACACACACAACCACTCCGGAAGGGAGTCAACATGATCGCGCGCGCAACCTACACTATCAGCACCTGCCCTCGCCCGTACTCTCAGCCATATCTTACAGCCCCTCGACCGCAACCAATCACGAGCGCGCAGTAGTCACCAACCTCCCCGCCATTCAGCGCCGCCACCGGCCCGGATGACGGCAGGTGCGGGATCCAGATCCCACCCCGGCCCCTGCTCCTGCCACGGCCAGCAACGCCACGAGCGCCTCCGTATCCTCGCAGCGCGCGCTGCCCATTCCGCGGCAGCCTGCCCCTCCCTTCGTGCTGCCCCCCCCCCCCACAGCAGCCGCCCATCGCCCCGCGCCGCGCACGGCCCGTCCGTCCGCTGCTCCCCGGCGAGCCACGCGACGCCGTCAGCTCTGCCGCCATCTCCGTGCCCCGCACCCCACCCATCCGCGCCGCCGTGCACGGGAACAAGCCCAAGAACCCGTATGCCATGGCGCTCGGCCAGCCTGCCTTGACAGTAGCGATCGCCGCACAGCAGCCGCCAATCGCCCCCGCGCCGAGGGGATGCAGAGCGCTCGCTCCGTCCCCTGTGGGCCTGGCCTGCCTCGCCAGGGCACCCCGAGCTCACATGGCGCCGGTGCAGCGTCCGCCTCCGCCCAACTGCTGCCCGTTCCAGCGCCGCCCCGCCAGCGCGGCACGCGCCCCAAGCTTCTCCAGTGAGAAGTGTTAGTGAGAGGTGTTCCTGCAGCCTCGCCCCTCCCCACCAGCACGTCAATTAACGCGCCCGCCCGGCCTCAATTGCCGCCCCTCCCCTGCTGCTGCCCGTTGAGGGGGATGCGCCTCCGTACCAGCTTGTAACGCATGCGCATGCGGGGCTGCGGCCCCCCACCGCCGCCGCCCGCCTGGCCGCCGCCGCGACTGCTGCGGACCCCGCCCCCTCCACCTCCTCCGCCGCCGCC
>LSYV01000028.1:982580-1009499 GCA_001584585.1 Gonium pectorale | reverse complement strand
GGGGGCGGGTGGGCGGGGGGGAGGCGGGTGCGAACAAAGTGTGCAAGAATGGAGGCGTGGGCGGAGGATCGCAGGGGGATGGGCGGCAGGGACGCGAGGGTTGCCGGGCTGGTATGATGGGCGAAAACGGCGAAGGCTGCTGCAGCACGCCGCCTCGCTCCCTGGCTGGGATCCGCCGCCACCCGCCACCAGGCGACTCGTCCGCCTGTGGGCGCCAACGAACGGCATCCAGCCGCCCACCACAGCCCGGGCGCACAACGCACCGCAACGCATCGCACGGACGCAGGCCCGCGCCTGTGCCTGCGCCGCGCCGAACACGTCGCTGCATCCGCCCAGAGCCCTGCTTCGACTCTCCCCATCTCTCCGCCCCTCCGGAAGCGGGCTGTTGTAAAGGATGGCGTCGCTGCAAAAGCGCACACGTATATGGGGCCCCTTGCTCGGGCCTCGCCCACAGCTCCCGCCCCAAGGCACCGCGGGCTCCGTCCCTGCCGCGCGGCCTCCCAGGCTCCGCTCCCCGCCCCCCCCCAACTCCACTTGGGTTCTTCCACTTGACTCACTTGGGGTCCGTGACCACCAGGAACTCGTCTAGGTCGATGAAGGCTATCCACGTGAAGTAGTCCCGGGCCCAGTCGAAGCACGTCTGGTAGATGCGGCCTGGCAGGGGCGGGCGGGGGGGGGAGGCCGCAATGACGAGGATGGGCGGGGCGGGTTGGGGTTCAGGGAGTGCGGGGCGAGGCAGGGTCAAAACAGTTGAAGGCGTCCTCAGCAGAGAAGCCAGAGGCGCACGTCATTCCAATCTGTCATAGGCCGAGTGGCGAGAGGCCCCCAGCGTAGGGGTGGTGCGGGGTGGGGCCTGGCCGGGGGCGTGAAGAGGTTTTGCAAAGCGCTTTCACGAGGGAGGCTCTCGGGGTGGGGGCCGGGCGCCTGCCTCCCTATCAGTGCGACCCGGCAGAGCCCGCGAGGCAGGACGGTGGGCGGGGGCACGGTGCGGGCCAACCGAAAGACCCCGCTCGTGAGCCCCGTGGGGCCCTCCGCACTGCACCCGCTCCGGCCGGCAACACCCTCCTGTGCTAACGCCTGACCAAAGCGTCCTCGTTTGTGCCACCACTTATCGCCACGGTGAGTATGCGCCAACATTTGCGTAGCCCCACCCTGCGCTGCCCCCCACTAGCTTCCTCACCACCCTATCATGGTCCTGACCGCTCACCCACCCAGCCTTCCCCCTCCTCCTCCTTAATCCCCCAGTATTGTAATATCACCCGCTCACCCTGAAGCCCCTCGGCAAAGTAGCGGATCTGTGGCGCCCGCAGCGGCATGGACCGGAACGACGTGTACTGCACGCGACCGTCCTGGACGTAGTCCCAGACTTCGTCGTGCATTGACCGCGTGGAGTTGTGGTCAAACAGGTAGATGTGGTCGACACCTAAGGGCGGGGGGGCGCGGCGGGGGGGTCGGGGGTCGGGTTGTGGGAGGGAGGGAGGAGCCAGCCTCCCGCCTCACGGGCGGTTCCGTTCCCCCTAAACCTCCAACCGCACCTGCAAAGAGGTGGTACTCGACCCACTGTGTGGTTGAGGGTGGGGGCAGGAGGAGGGGTGGTCCGGATTCCGCGCAAGGTCAGGTTGCGTACGTGGGTCGGATGTCGGGTTGTGACAGCGTGGCGGACCGTGCCAATTGAACCCTCGAGCTCACCTCACGGATATCCCTATTACCGTCGCGTGCTAGCAAACAAACTGCTAGGTACTGTGGCGTGCGATGCGCAAGCTTCACGGCCGAGCCGACGCCCGTAAGCGCTACGAGAACCAGCAACGTGAATAGGTGCCTCATGATGGCTATGCCGCGTTACATAAGGGAGTTATTGCATTCGCTTCTATCGCAAGCCCGATCCTAGTTCTTAGCTTATGTACCGGTATTCATATGTGACCAATTTTCGCATCAACGCAACGTTAACAAAGGGTTTGCGGGAGAGGTTGCATAGATCAAGGTAAACACCGTGCGGCGCTAGGCATTGAGGCCTCATGGCGCGGCCCTTACTAATGGTCTCGGCGCCGGACGAAACCCAACACGTGTCCCCTCTTTCCGACTGTCCTTCCTGCAACCCAGCTCGCCGGCTGCCTGCAGCCCAGGGGAGATGGGATGCAACGCTTTGAGGCTGTTCACAGTTGTTTCCAACCCCTCCAGAGCTCACACGCACTAGGACGGACACCACAAAAAGCCATAACACCGTCGCATGTCCGGTGTTACTCGCCCGACGCTCCGCCTCATGCACATACCCTACGCACCATGGGGCAGCTGCCGAATCCTCATCCCGCACTCGGGCTGGTGGCGTCAGTCCTCGTGCGCTAAGGCCAACACTGTCGAGCACGAACGTAACGCATTCAAGGCTGCTGGGGAAATGGGACACACTTGGAGACTGGAATGTGACTGCAAGGTCAGAAGCGTGCCTGGATACAAGAGAAATAAGTCAGGGGAGCCTGGACCACCACGCCTGGGCCACTCCTGGGCCTTCGGTTGCATACCGGTAACCCTCACCCGGCCCTCCCCGCCCTCCCGCCCATTAGGAGCTCTTTCTGTCGCCGCATAGGTCAGGTCGTGCGCGCACGTAACCTTCCCCTAGCCGTCCAGGCTCTCGCGCTACAGAAGGGCTCTTATCACCACACACGTTCACCGTACACATCGCCGTACGAATTGGCCGTAGTGCCCGCGCGCAACCGCCACCTCGTTACTCGACGCGGTGATACAATCAACCGGACTGCCCATCATCCTTGCATTATTCATCACTACCGTCTGGTCACAAATTTCAAGCCATAATGTCGTCGGAGTCCGAGTCCGCTGAGGCGGTCGTCGCCCTTAGCCAGACGAGCCAGATCGTGCTAATTGCAGCGGGTACGTTGGCGAAGGTGCCCGTCTGTACGTCTTCTAGATCATCGTTGACGATCGGCTTCGGTCTTCGGCCTCAGGCACCATCTTTGCGATCTCTGTCAGCTACTTCATCTACGTCGTGCTCGGATGCTTGCGGTCTGTCGGCCGGGCGCTAGCTTCGTCCTCCAGCACGAAGGCCAAGTGAGCGCGCGGAGCTTTTGGGGGAGAGCGCTTTTTTCCATTTCTCAGCAGCCTGATGTTGGCTGGCTGCATGGCATTGCGTTTGTGTGTCTGATGCCCCTGCGGCACGCTACAACCACCTGCACCCCGTTGTCCACACCCTCAACCGTCCTGCCCCCGCTGCGCCCCAGGGCCAAACCCTCCAAGCAGCAGCCAACAAAGGCGAAGGGCTCGGACAGCGATGCAGAGTAAGTAGCCGGGTCGCTTGAGGCCCAACGCGTGCGTGCGCGGGAAGCGGCAGGCTCCAGAGGGGGGTGGGGGCGGGCCGAGGCGGCCCTGCCGCGCGCACTCTGCACTCCCGCCGTGTGGTGCGATTGACAGAGATGCGCTTGTGGCTGTCATCTGCACACGGGAGGAGCATGCCATGGCCCATGCCAGCCATTAGGTTTGCCGGGGACCGCTGTTCAGAGCCGAGGCATTCTTGCCGCTCCGTGTGCATCATCCCACTTGGGTCCAGTACGGGGTGAGCCGCACAGCACATGTTCCTCACGGAGGCGGGCCCGCGGGCACGGGGCCGCGCGGCGCACTGGTTGGTTTGCCGGGTCGGCACCGGAAGCGTTCCACAACCGTCCATGCGCACGGCCGCTCTGGGTCGGACAGAACGCCGACTGCGGTCGGCGTTCTATGCGAAACCTCCGCACGCGGGACCCGTTCCTCGTCCGCGCTGTTCCTGTCCGTGGCGGTGGCGCGTTGACGCGCCGCCATGTACGCCGCTCTCGGGTTCGCGCTCCGGCGCCCGCGACAGGCCAGGGTCGTCAGCGCGGCGCTCCCCCCCTGCGCCCTCTGGTCTATGCCTTTTCCTCCCAAATCTGTGCTTACCTTTCATTCCCCCAACGCTCGCCCCGGCGCTGCCCGGCACCGGCGGCAGGCCCGCCCCTGCGGCGCCCGGTCGCGACCGCGGTCCCGACCTGAAGACGCTGATCAAGGCGGAGAAGGTTGCCGCCAAGAAGAAGAGGTGGGTGGGAGGGCGGGCGGGTGGGCGGGCGGATACGGTCGCGACCGGCGGGAGCCATGCTGTTTAGCAAATCCTGTGCGTAAGAGCGATCCTTCCCGGCGGTGAGAGCGAAAGGTGTGCGATCGGTTACGGGGTCGTCCCAACGGCTTCAGTGGAGACGAGGTCGGGCGGACTGGACTAGAGGTGGGCAAGGAAATTGCATGAACCTGTGAAACTCAGCTCCCCCCTTCCGCCTGCCTCTACCCGCAGCACCCCTAAGGAGGACCACCTCGCGTCCCATGAGCTGTGGGTCAACACACTCAAGGTGCGGCAGTGTGGGTTCGTGGGTGGTTAGGGCAGGCATCGAAAGCACCCCTTTCATCCTCACCCTCGATTAGTGTAGTGCCATGAGGGTCAGCGCTGGTCGCCCCTGCCCCTACGTGCTTGGCCACGTGGTTGGGATGTGCGGTAATGAGAATGATAAGGAAGGGACGCCTGTTCCCGACCCAAGCGCCGCCTGCCTCCTTCCCCCGACAGCCACCGCACCGCCCGCTTGCGTGAGATGCATGTGCTAGCGGCCGCCTGCCTGTCTTTCGGGACTGACAGGTGCACATGGGCATGCGCGTCATATGTGACTGTCCGCACGGCCCGCCCGCCCCGCCCAACTGTCCCTTCCCGCCTGCCGCCCTTCCCGCCTCCCACCTGCTCCTCCCCTCCCAGGACCATGGCGACACCGTCCACTCGCTTGCCTGGTCGCGCGACGGCTCCATGCTGGCCACCGCCTGCGAGGACATGACGCTGCGCCTGTTTGACCTGAGCGAGGACGTGGGCGCCAAGAACCAAAAGGTAAATGGGGGTGGCTGGTAAAGAAGGGGTTGGTGTCGGGGTGAACGGTACGGTGGGCTCTGGCAGAGGGGTTGCCGCCCCTCCACCAGGATGGTCGAAGCACGAGGAGGTAGTGATACGCGGGTGAGGTGAAGGTCCCGTACGGTGATGCGTGTCTACCGTAGTGACTCCCCTTCCTCGCACCTCTTGCCGCCCCGATCCCAACCAGCCTCATTCCCGCTTTCTGAACCACTCCATGCCCAACTTTCTGCAAACGCCCCATCGTGTCACACCCTGGCCCCCAACCCCACCCCCCCTCCCCACCTCTCTGCTGCAGTTCAAGCGCATCCGCACGCCACGCATTCCCGTGGGGGTCGGCTTCGGCGACACGCCCACCAATCTGGCGGCGCTGCTGCGCGGTGCGCCGGACGCGCAGGCGGCGCTCTTTGCGCCGCCCGCGCCCGGCAGCGACGCGTACAAGCCCGCCAGCGACGCGGCACCCTACGAGATGGCCTGGACGGTGCGTGCGCGAGGGCTGGAGAGGGTGGGCGGCTTGTGCGGGTTGGGCCTCGTGCTTCCAGGGCTTTGATGTTGCTGGGCGTCTTGCAGACCGTCTGCAACTTACTGCGGCTTTGGACGTTGGTCGTCCCGTTGTCGTTCCGTGCGGTTAGTTGGCTGGCTGCAGGGCCGCAGGACCAAACCCGGCAACCCCCGAACCTAATCTGCGAAAGTCGAAAGTTTTATGTGTCCCAACCACAACCAGGTGACCAACCTGCACGGCAAGGAGACCTCGTTGGCGGGTGCGCTGGTGTCGGTGCCGGCGGAGGCGGCGGTGGGGCGGCGCGGCTTCATTGTGGCGCTGTCGGCCAAGCGAGAGGGCAAGGTGCTGGACATGCAGGCAAGTGGCGGGGAGCCCCTCCCTTTCTTCGAGCTTTTGGGAACCAGCATTCCTGAGTGGGAGGAGCAAGGCTGACAGATGTTCAGAGGACTGGGGCGGGGGGAGGAACGAAGTGCAAGCCGTGTCGGGGGGCACGGGCTTTGCGCAGCCGGACTGACGAGTGCTGTGTCGGTGTTCTCCCGCCCGCCTTTGCAGGGCCGCGAGGTGGCTATGTTTGAGCCCAACGCGCTGGCCAACCACGACCTGGCGGTGTCCCCCCGCGACGGGCGCTTCGTGGCGGCCGCCACCTTCTCCTCGGACGTCAAGATTTGGGAGATGAAGTACTCCCGCGAGGGGGAGTTCAGAGGTGCGTGAGAGGTGTTGCCGCCAGCACCGAGACTATTCGTAGTGCCCTTCCAACCCCGCCTCCCCCTCCCTCAGCATATGCCCGCCTGAAGTGGATGCCCTCCTCCGCATATGATCCTTTGAGAACTGCATGCCGGTGCTCCAGTGCCCCCTGGAACCTCCGCTGCGCGCTCTGCGCCCGCGCTGTAGCTCAGATGCGAATTTGTGGTTGCGATTATGCAAAACCGTATTCAGCGGCCCACCCCGCCCCCGATGTGCTCGGGGCGTTAAGCCTGGTAACGCACTTGCCTGCTGTGCACTCCAACCCAACGTGTGTGCACAGATGCAGTCCGCTTGCTGCATTTGTGCTGACTACGAAGAGTATTACCTACGTAGAACCACGTAGTCCATACGTGCGGTTGCCCAACACCCAACACCCACCCGCCCTCGCCAACACGCCCCTATCACCCATCCCCATCCCCCGCCCCAGGCCTGATCAAGGTGATGAACCTGTCGGGGCACCGCAGCCAGGTGGCCTGCGTGGCGCTGTCGTTCGACAACACGCGCGCGGCCACGGCCGGCAAGGACGGCATGCTCAAGGTGCGGGGACTGGGTGCTGGGCGTGGTGCGGGGTTGGGCTTTTGGTGGATAGAGAATCGGGAAGTGCGTGGCGAAGGCGCAGGGTTTGTCGGGGCGTTGGTTGAAGGAGGCCTTGCTGAAGCCTATGGGAAGCCTGATGACTTGAGGTTCTAGTGATGCTGTTGGTTCTGCGTCGCCGGTTCACTCCAGCTGCGGGGAGGTCCATTTGCGAGCGGCCCCATGAGCGGCTAGCTGCCGGCAACGCTGTTGCGTGACAGGTGGGCGCTCACGCGATGCCGGGCACGTGTCGCTGCCCGGTATTCAGGCCTGAACACTTCCCTCCGCCCCTTGCTGTACACCGTGCCGTGCGACCGTACAGATCTGGAACATCGACGTGCGGTACGAGCTGAGCGAGGACCCCAAGCTCGTGCTCTCGGTGAGCCCCGGCGCACCGGCCTTGCGAGGCGCCCGCTCCTTCCCATACGAGCGTGTGTGTGTGGATAATGCAGAAACGGTGTCGTACAGAGTACCGAGCATACTTTGTACATCTTAAATAAGTCCGCAGCCAGGACGTTGTCACCAGTATTCTCCCGGTATCCCGTGGGGCCTGACCAGCCGTAAGGCGTCCGTGCTACCGGTAGCCAAAGGCTAGCTGATCAAGTTGCACGATGCACTGGGCCAAATCACCTAGTCTCGTCACCGTGGCGCTGCTCCCGGCCGTCCTCCTGCCCCTCCGTCGCGCAGATCCCCATGCCGCTGCCCGAGGGCCGCGTCTACCAGCACCTCGCCTTCGGACCGCCCGGCTCCGACCTTCTGGCTGCGTCGTACGAGGTACGGCACGGCCCAAAGTACGGCTTCGACTGTTTTGTGGCTGATTCGGGTTCTCGGGTTTGGGGCATCATCTCCGACGCAGGAACGGCCTGGTATCCGCATTATCCGGCGCCTCCACCGCTGCCGTCACAAGGCGCGATTCAACTTCCGCCTAACCCCGCTTGCTACTTTGCGCCCGCCGACCCCCTTCCTCCGCCCCTCGCGGGACTTGCAGCCCGTTCTTCTCAAAACTTGTCTTTCCCAACCCCCCGCCACCCCCGACCCACCCGCTGCAGGGCACCATCTCGCTGCTGTCCCTCCGCACCGGCGAGCTGCTGGAGCGCATCGCGGCGCACGACGGCCCCGTCACGGCCATGCGCTGGTGCCCGCTGCCGCGCAAGCTTCCCCCGCCGCCCAACAGCGAGGGCGCCGCCGGCGGGGTGGGCTTTGTGCTCGCGTCCGCCAGCCGGGACAAGCGCGTGCGCCTCTGGCGCGCCCCCAAGGCGTGAGGGCGAGGTTGGAGGCGGAGGTTGGAGACGCTTGCAGGGAGGTGGATGCCTGCGTCAGGAGCCGTGCAGTGGTACCGTAGCCGTGTACGTGGATGCCTGCGTCCCGACGCTGCCGCGCGGAGCTGCTCACTTCCATCGCTCGCCCATGCGCGCTGGGCCGCCAAGGTGCACCTTTGTCCCGGCATCGCTGCCGGCAGTCTCTTGCTGGACGGTGGGGGTTTCACACCACCAGAAAGCGTGCGTGCGCGGTGCGCGCCGGGCCGCCCACACACAGCTTTTGACCCGGCATCGCAGCGGGCTGTCTGTTAACGGCGTGACGGTGCGGGTTCCACAAAGAAAGCGCTTGGAGATGTGTCGTTCTCATCTCAGTCGGGGCCGGGTGCGGCGGGTTTCGTTGACAACCCCAGTCAACGTCAGCATGGCTCGCGCCCAGGCCTTGGATATGCGGACGGGACTGTGACGTGCGTGGGCATGCCGGGGGAGCCGTTAGCTGCCGCGCCGTTGCAGCTCTGCGTGCGCTAAAAGGAGTGATGTTCTAGCAGTGGCAGGACGTCGCGGACCGCGGGGCTTGCTCGGCAATTCTGGGCTGCGCGGGCTTGGGTTCAGGTGTAGGGAGCGTAGGTGACCGTGGGACAGCGGGCCTGCACTCAAGTTCCCCATGGCTACGGAGCACGCCTTGCGCATCGCAACGCAGGAAGTTTTACGGGAACACCGCAGCAAGGCACGTTGCGGACTGACGCGCCCGCTCAGCCTGCGTGGCACGCTGACTGGCATCTCTGTGCAGCGAAATGTGCCGGGCTTCGTGCTGCACCGGGCTTGGTTTTGCGACTCCTTTGACAAGTCGTGGGCAAGGACACGATGTGGGCAGGGTTTGTGTGGGTCGGCCAACGTTCATGCAGGGGTAAAGGGCAGGAACGCCGCGCTGCAGCGGCGCGCCTGCTGTGCGACGGTGGCGGGCTCTCTCGGCCAAGACCTGGCAACTGTTGGAGGTGGGTATTGCCCGCCTCGGCAGTTGATTTTGAAGTGGGAGCCATCGGCCGCAGGGTGAGACTCGCAGGACAGGCGCCCAGCGCCTGCGGCTGCCCCTCTCCGGGACTCGGGGCCAGCCTTTTCTGGCCGCAGTAGCCAGGGCTTTCATGTCATGTTCCGCCTTGACGGCGGGTGTTATCACGAGCCATGAGGTCCGAAAACACGGTATCGTGCAGCAGGTCCAGGCATCCAGCCCAGCCGTTTCTGTAGCTCCGTCTTTCTTCGCAGATTTCTCCCTTTTTAGAGCTACTCCACTATGAACAGATATACTTGGCTCCGGCGGCTGTCCCAAGCAAGATATCAGCTGGAGCTATCCTAGACACCCATGCGCGGGGTCGTGACCAGCAGTGACGCGCTGCTGAGGGCTATCGGGTTGCCAGCTTCGACGGGATCACGCGGTCAGGACTCGTCTCACAGTGTATTGTACGGCTCATTGCCCTATAGCTGCGCAGCGCCCTCTCAGGACGTACGATACACAGCCACATGTAACCCTTCAGAGGGGCCATCGTAACCCACACGCACTCGTGCACGCAGTCCACTGTCTGTCTCCTGGCGAACCCGGTCACCGGCGGTGTCCTTCCCCTACCACTGCAATGCTGCACTGTGAAGCTTCCGAAACAAGGGGCGATGCTGGGCGATAGCCCAATAACAAATGCGTGTTGGTTGGGGAAAAGGCATGGCACACCTGCAAAGGTCAGGAGAAGCAACGCTGGCGGTGATGACGAAGTGGCGATTGCGAGATGCTCTCCTGCCCCTTACGTAAGCGCAACCTTCTGGAGAGCATAAGAACATGCGAACGGGGGATGGGGTTCTGCAGGTATCCCGGGGGCGGGGGCAGGGTTGGGAGTTAAGAGCGGTCGGGGTTAGGTACGGAGGCGGTCCATGCATCAATGAGTCATAGCGACCATGCACGAATCTATCTGCCGATGCCCCCGCACGTGCGCGTATGTGTGTGGTTGCCTTGCCTTGCCATTGTCGGGGACCAGAGCACGCACGTGCGTGCTAAGATGGCACTGTGACATGCCAACCTACCAGCGCGGGGCAGAGCGGCCAATGCCCACTCGACGGTTGTTGGGGGTCGCTGATTGTGAGCTCAGCCATGACCAAATCAGATACCCTTGGACCCTTCTCAGATGCTTGCAAGTGGAGCTCGCGACTCGCTTGGTATGCAGCCCCAGGTCTGCCGTCTCCCTAGGGAGACAGCTGTGTGCATGTTGAAAGAGGAATGCGTGCCGTGAGGGCGCATGATAGCCTGCTGTTCCAGGGTGCATAGCGTGGTTGGCCACTGGGATGGTGTATGTGCCAGCCAGCGACATTTGGGACTCTCCTTGCACGTTGCACCCAACCTGCGACCCTACGCCACAGCCGAAAGTCCCAACAGGCTAAAGCCGAATAATACATATGCCATTTGCGCAAGGGCCCGATGGCTTGGCTAGTGGGTTAGGTGGTGAGGGCACACGCACAGCCACCAGAATGGTGGCTGCTGTAGAAGCGGGCTGAAGCTTCCCAGCCAATCCGTACGACCATCTGAGCGGATCCATCCCAGCCCAACCGTCAGGGACCATGCTCACACATATCCCAACGTACGCCCAACAGTGGGGCGGGATGGTACTGAGGGACAGCCGTGTTGGGGCGCTGGATATGCAATTCGGATGGGGGCATGGGTACGCTGGGCGTGACGCTGGGTCGCAATCACCAGCTCCCCAGCTCACCCACGTAATCACACGAGAATCTCCCAACCTGCTATGGACATGGGCATATATATACCGATATATGATTAACGGCTCGCCGGACGGTGTCGCGGAATTGGTGCATGGAGAGTCCCAAACGTCGCTGGCTGGATGGCACATGGCCACCACCCTGGTGGCCGCGCAACCACGCTCTGCACCCTGGAACCCTGCGCCTGCAGCCCCGCACGGACGTGGCTACCGTACTGGCGTTGCACAGTGGGTCAGGGGCATCAACCTGGTGGCACGGATGACAATACCGGAGTACGGAACGAAATTTACACGGGTATTGCAAAGGCTGTATCACGGCAAGCACGCAGTTCTCTGTGCTCCGACCGGGCCGCATTGCCCCCCCTCTTACTGCCGTAACTTGCAGCATTTGCATGGGCTCTGGCTATGTATGCAACCTGAAAACGTAGGTGTCCTTCTTCTCCCGTTCTCCTCACTTCCCCCCGCCCTATCAGGCCCGAATCCCCAACCCATACGTGCGCAAACCCTACACCGAGGTTGCTTCCAGCAGAGTCCCATTCATGCACCCGCTGCAACCTCCCAAGCTCCATGGCGGCTGCTCGCAAGGGATTTGCCGAGCAGCAGACGCCGTGCGATCCTGTCGGCTCCGGTCCTTCTCGCCTTACTTCCTTATTGCGACTCAACGCAGAAGACTCGATGCGCTATGAAATCAACCGCATTGTTGGGAGAACCGAAAGGACGACAGAATTGCGCGAAATGGTGCGAAGTTAGTTCTTCGTTAAAATCAACCCTCAACATGTTAGGCCGTCTCGGGCAATGGTAGGCCGTCTCGGGCAATGGGCGCTGATGTCGCCGCAACAAGCTGCAGCTACGCCAGTTATGTCTCCAGAACACGCCCATGCGCTCAATGGCATGTGAGGCAGCGCCGAACCGCGCTGCAAGGACGGTACGGCAACTCTCAGAGAGTTGAGAGTTGAAAGTTAGAGCTCACGCGTTGAGGCAATTCGAGCAGAAACCTGCCATAAAAGCCACCTTTATGTGTGTGCGAACTTGTACGGCGGGCGGCCCAACCAAGTGTGTGGTAAACAGACCGTGCTTTGCATACATGGGTCACATTATTTCAAGCGCCACAAACGCCAACATCAACACACCAAGCGCCACGACTTTTTGTCCAATTGTGCCGTATCGCTTTGCTCAGGCAGACAGAAGATTTCCCATCATGAACCACCCGCCAATTTACGCGCCTTTTGTCGCAAACAACATTTGACCCTGTTCATGCATGGTTCTCAAGCCCCTCAATGTGTGTGCTGCTCTTCTTTTCCTTGCTGGCGTCGTGCGTCGGCCCGCTTCAAGCCGACCTGGCCATAGAAGTGGGCACACCTCTCTTCGCGGACCAGCTGTTGGCCGCCGGCGAGTCGCTGCCGGAAGGCCTCGTAACGCTCAAGCACCGCGACGGGGGCCCCGTCATTATCAGCCTACCCGAGAACGCCACGTCCCTGGTTTTCACGGGGAAGGGTTCTGAAGTTCCAGATTGGCTGCTACGCTACCGAGCTCGCAGTTGGTGGGATGGCCGGCGCAGCATAGACGAGTCTCCTCCACCTCCACCGCCGGCCACACCTTCACCCCCATCCCTGACCGGCCACCACGCTTTCACGTCGCTTGACTGGGCTGGTCTAGCTGATCTGACGGCTTCTTATGGGCCTTATCTGGCGCTACGGCCAGGTGGGTAGGCCAGTACTGTAGGGCAAACCATTTAGTAAACCTGAGCTTCACCAGTGGGCAGGCGAAGCAGAGAAGAAGCAATGACCAGCAATTGCCAGAAGGGGGGCCGGAGACAGACTTCGTTACAGTACCCCCGACGCTGGGGGACCCGGCCTGCCACCGGCGCACCCCTGGAGCGATAGTCCGCACGCCGTCAGGATAGTAAGAGATTGCGCACTTTGGCATGCAAACCTCTCGTCTCCGAGTGCGGGTTCGATGCCCACCGAAAACAAATCTGATAGCGTTGCTGCGGACCGTGCTCCAGGGGGGAGCGGTGCTCCAGGGGGGAGTGGGGTGAGAGCGTTCGGGCCAGCAGTAGTAGAGCACGTATCGATGCATACTCTATGCATGTATGTATGGCTACTTCTTGGCTTCTGCACGTACCGATATTATTGATGCACTGTAACTGCTGCATCGGTTTGTATGTATGTACAAGTGGGTAGAATAGGTAGGTGTCATGAGAATGCGGGTGGGGTAGTGCCCTTGCACCAGCAAATGTTAGATTGACACGCGCCCTGACTATTTTTGCGCCCACCATTCACCTCTCCATCCATCCTCTCACGTCATTCACCTCCAACGTCCTTGCTTCTATGGCAGCCCCTGCCTTTTACCCCGAGTAGTTTCGCCCTCAACGGCTGCTGCCTGCTTGTGCCCTGCTTGCCCCACTCCCCACTTCCTGCTGTACGCACCCCTCAGGCCAACGGCTCACCATCTCCTATCTGTCTTTCATTTTGTCCGGACTTCCTGAGCCCTTTGGCCCCACCTGGAGCCTCTCTTTGTTGTCTTTGTCACCCTCGGCATTGGTCCATGTGCCGGCGGGGTCAACACTGGAGCTGCGGAATGTTACCCTGGTGCTCTTTCGTCCTGAGCTGGCGTCTGTGTTCAAAGCATTGTGCAAAGACACGGGGGCCTGGCCACACAGCCCAGGGGTAACAATGGATGACGGCACAATAGCGATTCGGGAGTTGGACACCACCGCACCAGGCTCCAAAGGCACGCCCGGCAAGGGTGGGGAGGTGCGCTGGCGAAACGTACTGATAACCTGCGATGACATGAGTTCGGCGGCCGGCCCACCACAGCCTGGGTTGTTGAGGCCGTATCCCTGTGCAGCACAGCCGGTCAGCGATGGAGGTAGTAGTGGCAGCAGCAGCAGTGGAAGTGCAAGGGCGCTGCGGCTAGCATCTTCATCACTGCTGGGTGCTGTTCAAGGTCCAGTGTTCCTGAGCCTGACCTCCAATATTTCTCTGGCGTCTGGATTTGGCTACTGGAATGTGAGTATATATGGCAATGCCATTCTTCTCGCTCGTTTGCTACGATGTGGGTTAGCAAGTAAGGGGACATGTGTTTTCATCAAAGGACGCACGCCTTGATGATGACACGGATAGGTCGCTTTGAGCAGCTCGCTTTCGTATCATATCAATTGAATAAAGTTGACAATCATTTCTCGGAGCGTCTCTTGACCGGTGCACGAACATGTAGGCCGCAGTGGCCACATGGGCAGGCAGGGACAAGGTTGGGGGGGATACCGGGGGGAGTAGTGATACCTGGGAGTGATGATGGGGAGAGGCCGGAATTCAAACTAAACTTGGCCACACTCGTCACACTCCATCTCCATCTAACATGCATGTATGCAGATTGATGTGTGTGTCTCTACATCAGGTCCCTATCACTGTGCCTTGTTCCTTCCCTCTGCGCCAGGTGCTCATGCGTGGATCGGCGGGTCGCCTGGTGCTCTACGGCTCCCCGACCGCCACCACCACCCTGGACCTGGCAGGGCGGGAGGATGCATGGATGTGGGAGTTGCCGGCCTGGACCTCCGACCCCATCTTTGCATACCTTTATGACCTGACGCTCGTCAACCTACCATATTCAGCCCATCCGGGCGGCCCGGCAGACCTCATGGCACTGGCTGTGCCCAGCTTCAGTGTCAGGGCTCCCTCGAGCGGTGCTGTGGGCATGACGGCCCCCCGGCTGCGCCTCATTCGCTGCACGCTCGTGCTGGCAGATGACGAAGTGGCTTTCCTGAGGGGAAGGGCGGAGGAGGCCGGGGCAGATGATGCAACCATAGTGCTCAACTTTGCTGATACAAGCAATCCTTCCAGACTCAGCCTTAAGGTGAGATATCACCAAATGTAGGCACTACCCTAGCTCTGAATGCGATGAAGTGTGCATCTCTATCATACATGTGGCAGTCCACAGGTGTATGTGCTACGTACTGGCAGATATATCAGATCGATCCCATGTATGTGTGCTCATGGCACTACAGCACATGCATCCTGCCCATTCCCTGCTGTGCGGGCCTAGCGGGCCCACATGTACCAGAATGCATGACTCGGCTTGATTGCATCTACAGCAGGCAGATGCTGATGAGCTTTCATTCAGGGAGCTGACAGGTTGTACTCCACCATATTGGTGTGGTGCGGCACCCTTACTTGGAGCGAGCGAGCTCTCGGCAGTATCCTTTCCTTCCTCTTCGAACGTCTGCCAGCGGTGCCAACCTGCCTTACCCCATCACATACATCGATCATTTCTCCGTCCAGGTTGCAGGCCTGTCCCTGGAAGAGGCCGGCGCCGGGTGGCTGGCGGTGGAGCGGCTGGAGCTAGAGCCGGCGGTGGGTGTATGTAATGTGGAGGGCAAGATCTATCACGGAGATGGGGCAATGCATGGAGGAGGGTGGGAGTGTAAAGGCCAGGGTGGGTGCGGGTGGGATTTTCAGATGCATGTACGTGCGTGCTGCATGCATGGATATGGCGGGAGCAAGAACATCAGCATCAATCTCGCTCGCCGCCGTACCCATGCATGCAGTGAGTACATGCATACATGTGCGTGCATTGGCACATCAGGCCCATCTGTTGCCCACATGAGTCCTGCCAGGCCGCATGCAGATCGCACACAGCTGCCTTGTTACTTCCAGCCGTCAGCAATCAACGAAAGGCAGCGATCGATAGCCCAGGCTCCAGTGTTCCGTAGCAGGCTCCCTGCCCTGCCCACACATACATCAACCCGCCGCCTTCGTCGTCGTCTGCACCCCCTCTCCGATCCCCACCCATAGGTTTTGCTGCTCAACTGCACGCTGCTCGCCGCCTCTACCTACGCAGCCCAGCCAGGGGCGGTACCGCTGCTGCCGCAGTTGCGCTTGTGGCCGCCACTGCTGCTGCATGGAAACCGGGCACGGGCACTTGCGCAGGTGGATGGGAGGGCAAGCAAGTGGGCATGCAGGGCAGACAGGTGAAAGATGCTTCATCTTAGGAGCGCAATTCCGCCCTATCTAATAGTGAACGATAGATACGCCTACCTGCTGCTGCAAAGAATGCCAGCTAGCGCAACGCATGACTAGTGGACTGCCAGGTAGATTCACGCTGGTGTCAGCGGCCATTGATTGGAAGGTCATATCTATCGCTGTGACCCCCACCTGGAGGCACATGTGTTTGATCTATCTGTACGTAGTCCTTCCCACAGCACCTCAATCAAGTATTCTGACCTCCATCCACCGCTCCCTCCATGCATATGCGGCGTGTGTGCGGTGCATTATGTCCATATATACATGTCACGGTTCTGCTTCTCGCGCGCCATGCATGTATGGTTTCACCGTACCCGCACGGCCCTTCATCTACCCCCCCCCCCCCTCCGACAGGGCCGTACATTGTTCCCCCTATATAGGTCTCAGCCTTTTGATGCACTCCACGGCGCGCCATGTACCTGCATCCCCCTTATGTTTTTCAATGCTGCTTTTCCACTGTTTTTCCTCTTCGCCACTACTTGCTTGGGCGTCTGCCCTCGGCGCCCGCGCGCCCCCTACCTCCGTCCGTTCTCTCTGTCCCATGGTGGTCTCCCGGCGCCCTACGTACCCTTCGGTCATCGCTCAGCTTGCCCAGCACGGACTGAGTAACCCCTCCCGCCCCATGTCCCCTTCCGCTCCGCCCGTGTCTCCTTCCGCCCCAGGGCCCCTCCGGCCTGGTGGTGTCCCCCGGTCTAGAGGCGGCACTGGCGAACCAGAGCCGCACGTGCACACACACGCCGGGCGGGTCAACTGTCACGTTTGTGGCACTGTGCGTGCGTTATGGCGAATGGATGGGGCCGTATGGATTACGGGTCGGATGGGAGGGGTGTCGTGTCTAGGCCTGTGGCAGGTGGAAAAGTGGTTTCAGTGCGTGCCAAGGCATGCTCGGGACATCGGGAGCGATCTTAGTGCGGCCGCAGTGTCAGGGTACATCCCCATCGTGCCATTCCCATTGCTACATTCCAGTCCCAAAGTTCCATAGGCGCCGTCAGTGCCCAAGCAACACATGTATGGACCCTTGTGCCACCTTCAGGCGCCACGACGACACGGTGTCGCCTGTGGGCCACTACCCGGAGGGCAGCATCACAGTTGGTGGAGATGAAACTGCTGCTGGGGATGTGGGCAGTATGGGACCTGCCGTGGGCAACGTGTGCACCATTAGTGGATACGCGCCTGAACTGGTGGGGGGGCGCACCTTCACGGACCTTAAGGTGCGGTTGAATTCTAGGGAGAGGGCCTGCCAAGTCCCGTGAGTTGTGAGACTGCTTGTGCGGCCAGTGGCCGAATCGTCGTCTCTATCTCGCATCATGTTGCATTACATGCCATCGCTTCATTCTGACCAGGGCCCAGCATCGCACCATGCTATCTTGCATCGCTCGTCTCCCTGCAGCATCTTTTGTTGAGCATCATCAGCGGCGCGGCGGCTTGGCTTGGCCAGTCACCGTATGTGCGTGCTGTACACGCAGTCTCTGCTAGCTCCGTCCCTATCTATGATTCTCTCTAGCACTGTGCTTCTTCCCATCCACACTACTACTATCTACTCAAAACCTTTTCGTGCGTCGGTGCGGTACTCCTCTTCTTCTCGCCAGGGGGTGGCGGGCAGGTGTGTACTACAGCGGCCTCTCCGGCTTCGGAACTTGGTCTTGTACAACCTGGCGCCAAGGGGCAGTGAGCCGCCGCTGGAAGGTGGTGATGCGGCCTGGGCCAACAGCTCCCTGCCACTGTGGTACTTTCGCCTAAACAGGTGAACTGGGAAAGATTTGTGCGGGATAGATTCCTACCAAGGGATGTCACCTACGTAACAGCATCCCCTGTCAAGCACAGCGATCCATCCATGTTGGGATACATATTCATTCCCTGCGCAGAAGCTCCTCCGCTGCTGAGCTGGCTCCACTACTGCTCCTGGACAACGTAACCCTGGTGGTTCCGGAGCCTGAGTGGCACGCTCTGGTGGCGGCAACGCTGATTCATCACACACCGCAGGCCCTGCTGGCTGCGGTTCATCAGCGGGTGCCCCGGCCGCCGCCTCGTGCCTACACACCACCGTCACCGTCACTGCCGCTGCCCCCAGGGCGGCCACAGCCGCCGGCACTTCCAACGCTGCCGCCACCAGCTGCAGCATCAACGTCGCCAGAGCCATCTCCATGGAACCTTGTGTCGTCCCCAGGTCAGTCCGTTCCCGCATAGGGTCGGCCGCGGGCGAGCGGGCTCAAACAGTGCTATTGCGCAAATGCCATATATATTGTTGTTATGTGGTCGAGAATGAATGGCAGCCCCTGCACCACCACATTATTGTCCATCATGTCATAACCTCGGTGCTCCTGTCCCTCCCTGTATCGTAGCTGCCAGTGGATACGCATACCTGGAGCAGCTCAAGGAGCCCCCCCGGCCGCCGTCATTCTCACCATCGCCATCATCGCCCGATTCATCACCAGTCCTTCCGCCATCATCAGTGCCCCAACTACCTCTGAAGCCACCATCACTGCCCTACTCCAGCACCGCCCGTGATGCATTGCTTACCTTCATGGCCGCCTCCCATGTAGGTTCGTTATGCTATATATGCATTCGAATACCTCTCTGACCCCCTACCTCAAACTAAACTCTGGGCTGCCCACAATACTTGTCATGAACTTTGTAGTTCAGCACCCAACCAGTTTTGCTTTAGGTTTTTTTCAGGGTTTTAAACCCCTTCCTTTCTGCATTGGGATTGTGTTCATTTGAGTCGTGAAGGCTGGTGTTACAGTAGCTCGCCCCTATCATAACGATTGTACCACTGTCATTCTTCAACTGCAGCCCCTGTCTCTGGACTCTGCCTCCGGAGCGCTGGTACTGGCCTCCGCCAGCCACTACGGATGGCACGGCACGCAAGTGACAATTACATACACACTGCCGCCGGACGCGCCTCCCGGTGCCAGCATCCTGCCATACCCCGAGCTGAGGCTGCCGTACCAGGAGCTTGCAGGTGGGCTTGAAGCAAGGGCGGTGATGCTGCTGATGACGTTACTCTATCTGGTCGTTGGTCATGCCCTCGAACTGCTGCTGCGAACGAACGAACGAACCGCATACACACATACCCGACGACTGGGCTCTTCTGGATGGACGGACACGCACGGTTAGCACGGTCCATCTATCGTCATCACGCACCCCCTCCGCTCTTCTATCTCTCACAGATGACGTCAACACGGGGATCAGTGTCGACTTCACGCCCACAGCATGCCTCTCATGCCTTCCAGCGCCCAGGCCCCGAGACGCCTTCACACAGCAGCCGTGGCCGCCTCCACCACCATCATCTTTCCAGATAGGACAGAGGGGTGCGGTATTGAACCCATCCCCTCAGCCAACGCCCAGCGAGGAGCCTGAACAGCACCAGGGCGCTCGGCCTGCATGGGTGCTGCCACTGCAGGTTGCACTTCCCGTTACTGTGGGCTCAGCCCTGCTGGTCACCGTGATAACGGTTTTGGCGCTGATGCGGCGACGTCGTCGTCGGGCCAGAAAGCAGCAGCAGCAGTGTATAGGATGCACACTTGATGACTGCATTGAGGCGGGAGGTGGGCTGGCGCCACTGTCAGCAGGTCCAGCCGTCATTGTTCATATGGCCCCTGCTGGCGTTAAGGCAGGTCCCACATGTGGCCACGGGTCGTCGCCACAGAGCATCCCAGAAGATGCGCCGTGGCATGATGCCGGCGGAGACAGCTACTGCAGTCAGGGGGGGCCCATGTCCCAGGCCGGGAACGCATTGCCCTGCCAGTCACCCAGGTTAAGGCCCCTTGTGGGCAAGGCATCAACCAGCAACGTGGGCACAGCACCGGTCATTATTGACACAGCCACAGCGGCCAGCAGCTCACCAACATCCGCAGACTTGGCGCCCAATATCACTACTGCAGCCACCTTGAGCAGAGCTGCAAAGGTACGTGGATAGATAGGCTGGTGCCAGCAGGCTGTACTGTGCCACCACTTGTTATTAGGGTGGGGTAAGGCCCTGGCGTCTGAGGATCGGGGGCCGCCACTTACTTTGTAGGATATGGATGCTAATTAGTAAATAGCAGCCTGCCTGAGCAATCGATGCTTGCCTGAGCGATCGATGTGCCGGCCAGCCTGGAATATTACAAGTGTCCCTGCATGCTGCTGCCGCCTGCCGCCTGTGCCTTAACACATTCCAACCGGCTATCCCTGCTGTTCCGTACTCACTCTGGCAACGGCATATCGACCTACACACCCATGAATGGTACATTCATTAACGGCTGCTTGAAACACATACAGACAGTAACATCTATCCGGATGTGGTGCCTCTGCCTTTCTGTACGTCACATACAGGCCAACCGCTCTGCTGTGGCACAAGCACTGATGATGCAGCTTGCGGCAACAGCAGGCGGTTCAGCACCGTCGCCGGCGTTAACACCTGACAGCGGTTCCGCTGGAGCTGCATCTACGATGGTGCCACCACTGGCCAGAGGGGAGTCCCAAGGCGATCCGGCCTTTCTGAAGGACATGAGCGTGAGTGGCTTGGTTGTCGCCACTACAAGAACTATAGTAATAACAGCACGGAGTGTAGCTCCGGCGTAATACTTGGGTCGCCATTATTGGGTACGTAGTAGCAGGCTAAGAAGCTCTGTACATATGCATGCCAAGCATACGGGAATCAACTAACTCATATCAGCGCATCTGCGAACAGGGGTGTTCGTGCTTCGCGGCCGGTCATCATATCATGATGAATGAACGTGTGCGGGTGCCCCGTTGCAGGTATACTTCTGTGAGTTGCGAGACCGGCTGGGGGCGGAGGTGGATGCGGCGGATGATGATGCGCACATGCCGGAGGAGGGCCAGCCTCGCAGTCTGCAGACGATCATCCAGGCGCTACAGGTGGGGCTGAGGAGAGGTAACCCGCGCGCTTTAGGGATCGGTCCAGGCACGGTGATGGTGATTTAACGCTGACCGTGAGGCACTAGTGGGGGCAGCGCTTGCAGGGTGTTCTTTTGAGAGCTAGTCGACGTTACAGTACCTCTGACACTGGGCGGGGGACCCGCCTGCCGCCAGGATATTGCTGCCAGGCAAACATGGGCAGACAAGCCAAGCAATGAAGGAATGGCCTAGTACCCAGTCAGGGGTGCCATGGCAGGGTATGAAAACCCGCAGATGGGCCGTGAGCAATCGAGGCCCGCCACCCATAAGATATGCGCACCGCCTCCTCCTCCTTGGTCCTTGCTATCCTTACAAACACACGGGTGTATGTTAGGCCACACACGCACGGGTGTAAGAGCTGGCGGTGCCGAAAGGCTTCTCGAGATGCGGGGCCGGTGGTCCGGGATTGGTTTTTTATGGGAGCGGGCGGCGGGGTATGTACACGGCCCTTATTACTTGCGACACCTACCTTGTTTACGTATGTACACTTCCTTTGTTTTATATCAGATCTGCCGGGATAGATGCAGCAGTCATGCTGTGCGCCCTGCACGCACGGCTCTGCACTGCGTCGCCCTGCTCATCACCCCAACCACGTCTCTCGCTGGCCCCTCATACATGCTGATGACAGGCGGATCTGGGCAGCTCGGACCTGCAGGTGTTCTCCGTCCTGGGCCGCGGCGCGTTCGGTGTGGTGTACGCAGGCCGCTGGCGCTCATTGCCTGTTGCCGTTAAGACGCTGGTAGTGAGGAACGTGGAGGATGGGAAGGAAGGCCTTCGGCGGCAGCAGGCGGTGTTGGAGGCGGCAATCTCACTCAGCATGGCGCACGAGAACCTCGTAGGTGAGTAGGAGTGGTTTTGAATCAGAGCAAGTGTATGTACCCACATATGTATGTGGGTGGGTGGCTGGTCGGTGATGAGGACTGCCCGTCATGGATCCCTGGGTGATGTGTACCATGTGCTGCTGCGTGCACGAGCCGACCTGCGCTCTCTGCCATGCATGCCCGTATCGCAGCCACGTATACCTACATGATCAAGCCGCTTGTACATCAGCCGTCCCACGCTGCGTCCAGCGCCCTTGGACCTAGCGGCAATAGCCAGTGTCCCCAGGACCAGGGCTCAGGCCAGAAGCTGGCTGTGGTGGCAGACGGTGGTGTGGACACATACAAGCTGTACATCGTGCAGGAGCTGTGCAACGGAGGGTCGTTGTGGCAGGCGCTGGGTGCGTGGATGGATCACGCTGACTGCTTGTTTCACTGCTGTGCGCCAAACATCCATGTCCTATGCCAATTTCTTCTCTCGATACCATGACGGATGCCAAGACGGCTTTGGTCGTCGCTGGCACACGCACGCTGCCGGCGTGCCTGCCTCCACCACGCAGCATCACCTACCTGCACCGTGCTTTTGAAGGCCTCGCCTCTCATTGTTATGATGTTACTTGCACGTGCCCAACCATACATCTCGCCAGATAGATCGGATCGATGTTGGCCATACACGTACGTTTACCACCCTTCACACTGAATGAGAGCCCTGCCTGTCTGTACCCCTCGCAGCATACGGCATGGCTGGCAGTGTGCGCAGCGGCGGCTCCAGCCGACTGCTTGCCCTGAATCTGGCCCTGGATGTGGCGCGGGGTATGGCGCACGTGCACGCGTGCCGCATCGTGCATGGAGACCTCAAGCCGGGTGGGTGGGTGCAGGACGGAGGTGTGCGCCCGCCCGGCTTATTAACACGGGCGTGTATTAAGGAGGTGGTCCGTCGGGCGGGGCAGCCGAGGCAGCCCATGGGTACCACCACCACGTGGAGGGTTACAGGGTCGGCCCTAGGGCAGGACGGAGGTATCGTATTCACAGCTCGCTGCTGGGATACCTGCACACATACATGCTGCAACTCTTACAGGTTACAGGTTGTTACAGCAGGTACCCGTGAAAGCCTGTGCGGCCATGTATGGGAAGTAAGGTTGTAAATAGTCCGAGATGGTCCGACGGCCGACTCCCTCCCACTCAGATTAATGGTCCAGCATCAACTACTCCCTCTATGGCAAGCAGCATGCGCCATGCCAGACAAGTAATTGGCTGACAGCGCTTTGATTTAAGCAAGCAGAGTGGCCCAGCCAGTGGCGCCCCCGACCAATCAAGCACCACATATATAGTGACCCTATACCGACCTCGCCTGTGTCCCTTCCCCCTGTAGAAAATGTGTTGCTGGTGATCGAGGACAAGGTTCCTGATGATGTGCACACGCGTGTGCTGCTGCCTGCAGCTGCTAGTAGTGACGGCGGCTCGGAGGGGGGCGGTGGTATGACCGCACAGGCAATGACTGGCGAGCCCAGTCCCGGGCCTGCTTTGCTGTCCTGCCGGGCCTCTGTCCCTACGGCGTCTTCTACCTCCGCCCGCGACCACGGCTTCCCGGCCCTCATCACCGCCAAGGTGGCAGACTTTGGGCTGAGCTTGCCGCTGCCAGAGGACGCAACCCACCACTCCAAGCGGTACCGGGGAACACCCTCACGCGCGGCTCCAGAGGTGAGTTGATAATGTCCCAAGCCCTCTATCTCTGCTTGATTAAAAGCTGTCGCGCCGGTCAACCAGCAGCCAGACGTTTTAGATGGATGCCCTGTTAGTGTTATTGGTCGTCGACCGAAGTGGCCGCTGTATTAGGCATCGTACAAGGGAAAGGCCATCATTGCCCTGCCCCTTGCACAAATGATCAAGGACGAACACACGATCAATCCCTCATCTTGCTTCCGTCGTTCACTCTGATTGCAAGATAGATGCCGGGTATGTAAGGGTGAGATTGTATGTCACGCCACCTACGGTCCTTGCTTGAGCGCCCAACCAGAGCCCGGTCTGACCCTACCTGGTGTGTGTGATGCGGCCAATAACGATCACAGGTCTTTGCGCACGGCCGGCTGTCCCCACGCTCCGACGTGTGGTCATATGGGTTGATACTTATCGAGCTCTTTTACGGGTGTGCATTCGAGGAAATAGCCGCCACCCTCATGTCCATGATGCCGGGCGTTGGCCCGGAAATGGATTGCCGGCAGATCAAGACCCTTATGCTCCAGGTACGCTTACGGCAATATGTATGTGTGGTAGCTAGCTAGGACAACACGTACGGCTGTACCACACGGCATGTACGAAACGACGGACTTCCCGAGCCCTATATGCTGTACACTCATCCCTCTAGCTTTGATGCCCTTTTTTGACTTCGTTGCTTGGTTGTTAGCCCATGAAGGCCTCAGTCCATCCTCTTGCGCGCATGCGCATGCATACCGATGTGGAAGTGGTAGGTGCACGAGCTTGCATGAGCTGCACCCATACCTCCCCTTATCGTACCCTACCTCCCGTTTTACCACGCACGCCAACCTTTTCCATCCCCAGCCGGCCTCCTCTGACATTCTGCACCCATCTTGCTTGCCGCCTATGGAGTGCAGGACATGTCGTCAAGCCCCGAGCAAGACTACACCCTGCTCACGATGAGCTGCTTCACGCCTGATCCACACAACAGACCCACATTTGAGACCGTTGTCCTCATGCTGGAGGGGATTCTGGGCAGGGCCAAGGTGAGGGGCGAGGAGCAGGCTCAGCGGGGCAGGGGTTTGGCACTACTGCGCACACAGTGAACAAGCCGATGTGCGCACAGGGCCGTGTCGTGCTAACCGTCGGAGTTGCGGGGTTAGGAGGAATCGGGTTTTTTTGGTGGTGCGGGGTGTTTGTGTAGCCCAAGATTGGTGCACAGTTTTGATACGGTAGGTGCCATGCGGCGGCTGTCGTTTCAGCAACGGCAATATGGCCTGTTGCTCATGGTACCTATAATCATGCTTTCGGCTTTTTTTGCGTGCGTTCTGTCGTCAGACACGGCGGGCGGGGCTGGTTTTGGGCCCTGTGTATGCATTTGTTATTGTTTCGCTAAGAAGTTTGGTGCGTGGAGATGTCATCCCAGGCACTGTTCTGGGTAGCTTTGCAGAGGCATACTGTCTAATAATTAGTACGCAATCATGGACCCAGCCAGCCAGTCGTGCTTGAAGGGCGGGGTGGGCTGTGGCGATGTATGCTCTGGTGTCTAAGTACACCGCCCACCACCAAAGTAGTGGGAAACGGTGCCCACATGACCGCTGGTGGCTTGTGTCTCGTTCCCATTGTGATCTGAGGTAGATAAGACAATGTATGTCGTTGAACATGCGGATGGATGGCGTGCTCATGTAGATCATGTTAACTTTGCTGAAGATCCCAACTAATAATGACACCCAAGCTGACAAGAAGTGCGTGATCACATGTCCTTGCATATGGTGCCGCCGAATCCAAGGCGAATGGCTTCCCTGCCGGTGCGTGTACCGTGAATTCATTCCATCCCACGGCCCGTAGTTCTGTGACGGGGGAGAGGGGGGCGCAACTCGAGGGCGGTTGACCGTTACCAGGGCCAACGGTCGCAAACAGACGCCCCCTATGCCCCCTCAGGACCGGCTCAGGCCGCCTCCAATCAGTCCTGTTAGGATTAAGAGAGCCATTAGGTGCCGAGTCTTGCTTTCGTGTGTCCCGTTTGGTGCCACGCCCATTTACGGTCATCTGCCCGTCGCATCTTGAGGTGTGGTTTGTAGGTGTATGTGTATGTGCCTATTGGTGGATTGATGGTTTGTTGCTGGAGACTGTCGTGCATTTGGCTTTTTATGGTACTTAGGCTGAGCCAGCGTGTGTGTGCGCTGTCTCATCTTGCTCTTACTTGGGTATTGGCCCATGAGAAATGCATAGATCCTATCTAAAAGTTAGCCTGCCTAGGCTGACTAGGGTGGAGTACGTAAGATCGTTTCCGCTTTCATGTCCCGATTCTCTCGCTGCGACCAAGCATACACTCCAACTCCCCGTACAACTTCCGTCCTCAGCGCCGCAGGCTAGATCTTCGCTGACCGCCGATAGTGCAGCGCGCCAGCCACGTGCCCGACAAGTGAAACTGCTTTCCTTGATCGTGTGGTTCACCCGGCCCGAAATTGATTGCCGACTGCATGTGCAACTAACCTGTCGCAATCCGTATTTGCCGTACGGGCATGTGAGGCCACACGCGAATACCACTCCGCACCGACTCCGGATCCAAACCAAACTTACGGTAATTGTGTCCGGCATGCAGTGTGCGGGACTCGGGGGAAGGGGAGCGTTGCGGCATAAACCCCCCCACGCGGCCCTCCCACGCGGTGTGGGCAAGGACACGATGTGGGCAAAGGACTGTGTTGGTCGGCCAACGGAGCGACTGCGGGTTTGCGGGGCAGCAACGCCGCGCTGCAGCGGCGCGCCTGCTGTGCTGCCGTGGCGGGCTCTTTTGGTCAAGGCCTGGCGGCTGTTGGAGGCGACAGGCGTGAGGACTACGCTCATCGGCAGTTGGTTGTGAAGTGGGAGTGGGGACGAGAGACGGCCGCAGGGTGAGACTTGCAGGCCAGGCGCCCAGCACCTCCCTGCGGTTGCCCCGCTCCGGGACCCTGGGCCAGCCGTGTATGGCCGCAAGTGACTCGAGCGCGTGACCGAGGAGCATACCGTGCGAAGTATAGATTGCTTGACCAATCATCGCCGATTACGCACCTCGACAGCTCATTGCAACCAGACCCAACGTAGGGCTCGCCCCATCACCGTATCATCAACCACGGAGCCCGGAGCCCGGACCCCACCAGCGCACGCCAGCCAGTGGCTTGCTGGCTTCCCCTCCCCTTCACCACCAGGCCCCCTTTCGGCATTCGGTCCCAAATGAACAGCTGGTGCGGGGCCTCGTCCCTCTCAGCCCTGCATGCCGGGCGGTCGACGCGGCCGCCATGCGAAGCCCCTCTTGACGCTCGGCATCGGCACGGCAATACCCTGTTGCCTGGCCCGCCCCTCAGCGGTGTATGTAGGACCTGGTTGATTGCGGCGGCGGTCCACAGGGTGCTGGCGCCCAGGGAAAATAGCAAAACAGAGACAGGGAAGGCTACCGGCGGGGCAACGCATGTGCAGTTGGCTCCGGAGCTTCCAGGTACAGGCTGGACAAAAAGGAAACAGATACAGGTAGGATGTGCCAACTCTACCGCACTGGGAGACATGGGAGGGACCCGCCACTGGGAGACATGGGAGGGCCCCGCCACTGGGAGACATGGGAGGGACCCGCCACTGGGAGACATGGGAGGGCCCCGCCACTGGGAGACATGGGAGGGCCCGCCACTGGGAGACATGGGAGGGACCCCGCACTGGGAGACATGGGAGGGCCCCGCACTGGGAGACATGGGAGGGACCCGCACTGGGAGACATGAGTCGTGGGAGGG
>LSYV01000028.1:967596-982373 GCA_001584585.1 Gonium pectorale | reverse complement strand
CCGCACCTGGGAGACATGGACGGCCCGCACTGGGGACATGGGAGGCCCCGCACTGGGAGACATGGGAGGCCCCGCACTGGGAGACATGGGAGGCCCCGCCACTGGGAGACATGGGAGGGCCCCGCCACTGGGAGACATGGGAGGGCCCCGCCACTGGGAGACATGGGAGGGCCCCGCCACTGGGAGACATGGGAGGGACCCGATGCGTGTTCCAAGTTGTTGCAGTCTCGGGGCGATCGAGCAACGATTCAGCGAGGGCGGCCCGGGTGGCCAAGCGTCCAAGTGAGGTTGGAACCACAGGACCGTCTCGCACAAGCCTGCTCAGCATCTGCCGTAACCTGCCGTACTTCAGTACCAGCCTCGGCATCGCACGTGGCCGTACCCGCAGCGACCTCTGGGACGCGGTTATTTTCTGTGGAGAGGTTACAGCAGGCGGTGGCTGACCGCCAGAAGTGCTGCCTGCAGGGACAGCCCGTTGCGCCCGGGAGCCAGGAGCGGCCTGACGCCGAGCCCGAGGCCTCATCGCACATACTGGTGCGGAGGCCCCCGGCGGAGGGCGGGAACCAGGGGAGACCCCCCCCCCCCAGCCTCGCACGTGCCGTATGCTGCACGAGCGCCCCCTGCTGGAGGGCGGGCACGGTGCCACATCGCCACAGACCGAGAGCACACGCAAGCTCTGGTATCTTCATTCGTCCGAACGGTTGATCTGCCATCTTGGCGGGTTGGAGGGTTTGGACGAACGCCTAGGGCCCCCGTTCGGTAGCTTCGGTGGTGTGGCTGAACGAAACATTACGCCCGCAGGCGGGTTCCACCGACAGCATGGTGGGTTTTCCGTGACCATTCGTTCAGCGAACGAACGCCTGGCATGGAAGATAACAAGGCTGGCACACACGCAAGCCGTGGGCGTGAAGTGCGCGCGGGCGGCGACCTCGGTGACAAGGCTGTCGTATGGGAATGGGGAGGAGGCAAGCAAAGAGAAGCAGACAAGGCAAGGGCATGGGCATGTGGGGATACTCAGCCGTACGATTGTGGATGCCAAACCGCGCTGTTCTCTACTGCGAACCGCCCTTCAGCATTGTAAGGAAGAGGATGACATACGCGATCTCCTCTTGATGCGAACCGCCTTTGCACCGTGAGCTTGCCATCGCTGCTCAAACGACATGGCCGTGCCCTTTCGCCATCCGCCCCGGCCCCCACCACGCCCAAAGTATTGTTGATCGGCCTAACTGACGGGGACAATGCGACACATGTTGTTGTGCATCAGCAGCCACGTCCCTGGAACCTGTGTCCCTACCCTGAGCGTGCCTTTCCTACCTCAGCGCTCCCTGCTCCATATCTGTGTGGCGAAAACCCGAATGTTCGCTCCTCCCGCCCACCCCAATGCGCATGTGTGGTATGCCTACTTGAGCGGTGCTCCGAGGGTAGCAGCGAAACAGCGTTTGGGGCCCGGTGAATACCCAACCCGGCCAGGGCCTGCCAGGGAAACAGGGTCGGGCGCTGCTAACTCCCTCGATGCGGCTCCGTTGAGTCGAAAAGGCGTTTTGGGTGGTCCAGCAGCACCATCGTGTCGGAGCAATTATGGCGTGTGCGCGGCCGTCGCGTGCATCACCGTGAAACCGCGGCCTTACAGTAGGCACGTCCAATTTGAATGTGTGGCCATTTCCGTGTCAGGTTCTGGAAGGTCAACCATGAGCGTGGCCAGCCTGAAGGTGCACGTTATAACCGGCATAAAGCTTCTTACATCACGGAATGTGTGGTTAAGCTCTCGTGGCCATTTCATGTAATGGTACGGAGCGTTTTCGGAGCCTGGCCTCTATTTGCCGCGCCACGCCCACCTGAGTTCACCTTTCCACACCACACTTGAGCTTCTTCCTGACCTGAACAGAAACATGGCCAGCGAGAAGGGCACGTTTGCCGTCAAGGTGCGAGGCGGCGCGCTTTCCACGCCACGTTGCAACAGTGAGCCAGCAGCCACGTTCCTACGCAGGTGGGCCTGGCCCAGATGCTTAAGGGCGGAGTGATTATGGATGTGACCACGGCCGAGGAGGCTCGCATTGCCGAGGAGGCTGGTGCCGTGGCGGTCATGGCGCTGGAGCGCGTGCCCGCGGACATTCGCCGCGACGGTGGTGTCGCCCGGATGAGCGACCCGTCCATGATTAAGGCCATCAAGGCAGCGGTGACCATCCCGGTGATGGCGAAGGCGCGCATCGGCCACTTCGTTGAGGCGCAGATTCTGGAGGCTCTGGGCGTTGACTACATCGACGAGTCTGAGGTGGGTGTTTGGGAGGTGTGAAGAGGGCTGTGAGCGGTCGGCTGTGGTGCCGCGTGTGAAAGCCCTGGACCACACCTTCCGCCGTCGGTTTGACTACTACCGAGCGCTTCCGCTACCTTGCATTCAAGCCACTTGGCAATAAGTAGCCGCTTTTGGTTGGCGCAATCCCCGTTGTGTCGCGTCGGGCAGCGCTTTCCGAAGCCGCAATGCAAACGTGCTCTACTCACGTGTGCACAAGTTGATGTCAGCTGACCATGTAAGACTTACAACGACTGATGATAGCGATATGCTCGTTCTGTTTCCGCGCTTGGAGTACCCGTTCGGGGTGCATTGGGTGTTGCGCAACGGCCTTGGCCCCTGGCCCAGCTGAGGGGCACCACATGTCCATTCTGAAACAGCACAGTGCCCGCTAGAATGTTGCTTGGATCTGCATTTGCTGGCCTAAGGTGTTTCGGCCCGGCTCCTCGCACCCCGGCTGGCTACGACGGGACCCTCTCCAGACAGGCAACTCCTAGGCCTCAGCTGGAGGGTTCACTAACCCGTGCAAGTGCACCACCATGCACTTTGGGACATCGACTTGGTGCTCTATTGCGCAAACCCACACCCTAAAGACTACCAACCTCCCCTGCGGTCCCAGCCCCCCCCCCCAGACACTCATCCTACCCTACGCATTGCCGCTGCCCCCCTCCCTTTCCCGCCCTCCCAGGTGCTTACCCCCGCTGACGAGATCCACCACATCAACAAGCACAACTTCAAGGTGCCGTTCGTGTGCGGCTGCCGCGACCTGGGTGAGGCCCTGCGCCGCATCGCCGAAGGCGCCGCCATGATCCGCACCAAGGTAAGAGCTCTCTCGGGTGGGGGCCGGGTGGATTGGATGATGCGTCTGGACAAACCGGCCGGTCTGGGACACGTTGGCGGGAGGGGAGTGGGACTTGGGAGCCTGTGCCTAGTCAGCTTGGGGAGGCTTGGGAGGCCCAGGGCTACTGTAAGTCCCATTGATGACTCATCGGCGAGCTTACTCTTCGCGCCCTAATCGCATGGCTGCCCCGCTGTGAACACCGTATACCGATCGGCCGGTCACAGGCGCGCCTCTGTGCACGATACCCCCGCGCGTGAATGGGCCGCCATGCACCCCCTCCCGCTCCCCCACCCTTTCCCCGGTGAGGACGCCTTCCAACCCATCTCCCCCCGCCCTCGCTCCCGCCTCCCAGGGCGAGGCCGGCACGGGCAATGTGGTGGAGGCTGTCCGCCACTGCCGCGCCGTCATGGGCGGTATCCGCCAGCTGCAGGTGAGGGTCAGGGCCAGGGTGAGAGTGAGCGTTTGGGCAAGGGTCAAGGTCAGGGTGAGGGAGGCCCGAAACGACAGTCCCGCCCGGAACGGAAATCCCGCCGAGCACAGCTGCTGCATAGCTGACGTAGCCCCTGTCATGGGTGGATGAGGAATGCCGAACCCTGGGGACTGGGTGACCGGGCTGGCCGCCCCACAGTGGTACTGTTGTGTGCCAGGGGCAGCAGTCCTCCAGGGGTGGGAAGTCCAGACTTGGGTCGTTGACGTGCGCCGTTGGGAGCGTCGGCCCGACTGGTTGTGGCTGGCATGTCCTGACGTGGCGGACACGCGACAGCCGCAGCACAGCGGCCGCCGGCGGCTCATGCAATCCGTCGGTTCCCTTCCCGTCCTCCGGCGAGTCGCCGCAGCACGCGCTCCAGTCGAGTGCTCTGTCCCAATGGTCTAGTCTATACCTTCATCGACGCTCGGTGTGGCTGCGTGTGGCGCGGGGGGCTCGGGTGTGGGTCCTAAGTGTTTCGCTAGCGGGCCCAGCTACAACGAGGACCCAGTGCACAAGTTATGAATGCGAGCACCCGCAATTGCCTAAGTAATCCCAACAATTACCACCTGCCAACAGACCATGGATGACGACGAGCTGTACGTGTACGCCAAGGAGATCCGCGCCCCAGTGGATCTTGTCCGCCAGGTCAAGACCCTGGGCCGCCTGCCCGTCGTCAACTTCGCCGCCGGTGAGGAGACATGGGAGGCGCGCGAGCGTTAGGGGGCCCGACAAAAGTTGCAAACGAGGAATGGATGTGGGGAATTGCCGGGCCAGTGACCCCCCGGCGCACTCGACCTCCAGCCCGCGCTTCCCCCTCCTCATGCTTATGCCCCGTCCCTGAGGTGATTTGGTCACCCCGCGGCAGCTCCCACTGCAATGGCGTGCGCTCCTGTGAAACGTGGCCGCGCCCGTGCCCGGTCCGGGTCCCGCAGGCGGTGTGGCCACCCCCGCTGACGCCGCCCTGATGATGCAGCTGGGCATGGACGGTGTGTTTGTGGGCAGCGGCATCTTCAAGAGCGGGGACCCCGCCTCGCGCGCCCGCGCCATCGTGCAGGTGGGCGTGTGCGCGACAGCTTGTGGCTGTGGGCGTCTGGGATACGGTGCAGGGTGGGTGGGGTGCTGTTGATCAGTAGACGGCGGTGGCGGTCAAGAGGAAGGTTCAAAGCGCGGAGGGCGAGGAAATACGAGGGGGCCAGGGGGCTACGCAGCTGAACCGATGCGTCGACCACAGCTTGGGGCGTGCGGGTAACGAGCTCTGCCAACTCACGTGAAGGCAATTCTGAGCGCCACGGTTCACTGCGGTTCGCAGCTTGACGCGCAAGGAGGTGTCATTTGCCCAGGTCGGATGTCCCGGGTCGCACTCAGTGTTCCCATACCGCTAGCCGCCCCATACGGCTAGCCGCCTTAACGATAATGTCGTAGCCGTCTAGATTGGTTACGACCGGGCTTGCTGACCCTTCCGCCGCCTGTCCGGCCCCGTCGCTCCCCTCAGGCCGTGACCCACTACACCAACCCCGCGGTGCTGGCGGAGGTCAGCTCCAACCTGGGCGAGCCCATGGTGGGCATTGACATCCGTGAGAAGGGCTTCAGCTCGTACGCGCAGCGCTCCGAGTAAGCGGCTGGACGTGGACCTGGACGCGGATGTGGCGTGGGTCGCATCGGAGGCGGCATGCCACCCAGCTGGCCCACCGGGGGTTGCTGCCACCGCTATGCCTAGTAGGTCGCCGGGCAGGGCAGGGTGAGCCAGCGCCCCACCGCACGGTATGGCCGCGGACGCGTGATGCTCCGAGTCGCTCCGATCGGCTTGGAACGGAGCTCACGGTCGCGCGGCCACCGGTATCCTGACGACAGATTTGGACTAGTGACTGGGCTTGCAACGGGCACAATTGTGCTCCAGATGCCCTTGCGCCACGAAGGGCAAGCGGGCGGTGGTGCGTGCGGGCGGCCCTGGGTGATACGGTTGCCTGTCGCGGTCGGCCGCAGGGCGGTGGCCGGGTAGGGGTTGGGTGCGCTTTGGGGCTTTTTGCATGTGACGCTCTTGACGTGCATGAGGGCGGCGCGTGTTAGGGTGGATCGGCCGTCGGTGGAGTGAGCACTGTTTAGGCGTCGGCGAGGGAACGCAAGAGGATAGACATGACGAGAGCTGTGTGACCGCACTGTGCTAGTATATGACCACTGACGGTGAGGCCCCGTCGTCGCGGGGGCCCTTTCGCTGTTCTGCCGTACGAGTGTACGGGACAGCTGACTGAGTGACCCCTTGACTGATGCAGCAGGCATGCGCTGAGGAAGCGGGGTGTGTCGGATGCGCGCCCGGTCAATTGTACGGGCGTGCAGAGGCCGAGGTCTTGTTGATTGCGCGCTGGTGTGTCCAATACAGTCCACAACCTCGTACGGCACTTATGGAAGGCAGTACATTTGTGGCTGGCTGGGCTGCGTAGCGCCCGTCTTTGAGGTATACGCGGTGCAGTGGACGATGTGTAAAGTGCAATCTATTGCAGATGATTTGCCTGCCTCAGTGCCCAAGCATGCCGCTTTCCTACCCCGAGGGTGAACATTCCTTCCACGACGCGGCGGTATACGATCGCCCCGCCCCCTGGGGGTGGAGTGACAAGAGCGGCCAGGCCCCTGCTTCTGCCGGAGTGAATGAACATACCTACAGGCCATGCGAGTTGTTGGCTATTCCTTGACGCTTTGTTTGACTCCACTCTCTCTTCGTCGCTCGACGACGCTGATTCAACCAGAAGCACACGCCACGAAGTATCAGATTCAGCCCCGCGTCAGGGCAGTCCACGCTCCACGGAGGCGGCAGAACGGCCGCACCACAGCAACGGTGAACCGGGCAGACCGGCTCGCCTTGGTGCTGGGCTGCCGCAGCAATGGCAAAGCTGGCAGTCCACACGGCCAAACTTGATTTGCTGACTCGGCAGGCTTTCCCCTTCGGCAGGCGGTCGTTCTTTGCTGAGGCGCACACCGCAACAGCGGAACCGCCCCTACGGCATACGCCCTGGAGGTGCAGCCTGTGTGATTTCGCCCCTCCTCGCCTCCCCTCCCTGTAACCTCTCCCACAGCGCCACAGGAAGGGAGTACCTGGGGTCTACAGCTGCGGCTGTATACCGGTACGGATCAGGAAGTGCTCGACCAAATGAAAACAGAATGCTGCGAAGCAAGAGCGGTCGTCCACATGTACGGACGTGCACACACCCGTACGGGACGCGACGTTACCAAGTCGACCACGATCGTGGGGTGCGGACTACAGGCCCATGTTGCCTGGGGCGGCTGAGGGAGGAGCGGCCCACGGGCGGTCTGCTCGCCTCCGTCGCCCGCCATGCCTTGTACCCGGCGCCCAACCCACGTTCCCCAAACCCAGCGAGGGGGACAGCACCTTACATTCGCGCACTCGCATACCAGGGCACGGAGCATGACGGGCGAAGGACACGAGCAGATTAGCCCTCCCGTAATCTTGCGAACTGGCGCGATGACACAAGTAACTTTAAGCAACCCCTAGGAATGCGCGTCGCATCATAGGGGCATCTTTTATTCCTGGCCGGGACCAAGCCGCTTCCCATCGGCCTCTCCATACGCCGCCGTACGGACACACACACATACCCAGGTACCCGTACCCGACGACCGGGCTGCGTAGGCCATGTTGGCCATGTTGGCACGTGCACGATACGACCACCCTCCGGGCACGTACCGCAGCGGGCCACAGGCCCTACCGAATGGGGGGGCCCGAAAACCACGCCCACACATTTTTGCAGAACGTCCGTTCATTCGTCCCTTATCCCCGTGCGGGGTCAAGTCACCCAGGCACGCAACCACACACGAAATCCTAGGGCGTTCATTGCTGCCTCATGTAGCTAGCTACTCACTAAACCCTTGAGCAATGGTCCCACATACACGAAAGGCCCCTCCAAAGGAGCGCCATACCTGAGCCCCCCTGCGCCATGCCGGTGCTCCCACACCGCTGACCTCCCGACTCCCGGCCCCCAAAGGCACGTACGGGCCCTGCTCCGGCCCACCTAAAGCCACCTGCAGCAACAAGTCATCAGCAAATGAACTACCATTGTACGGCATACTTGTACGACATGCGGTGCTCGTCCCGAGGTCCATGCAAGCCAGCAGTGAGCGAGGCACACGCCCAAAGACCAGATGCACGACAGCGGGGCGCGCTCCTGCAAGCGAGGCAAACGCAACAGGCGCTCACAGGCCCAAAGTCCACGCACCTGCCCTCCCGCTCGCACCAGCCAAACGCCCTGCCCTGCCCCACACTGCGGTTGAGCCCGCCACAACCGCCACTTTTACACGCCATGGGCCTCCCTGCGCCTCCCCAACCACAGTCGTGGCGTGGCCGTCCATTTCCATAAATGCGGGGGAGCTACACCGGGCGCCGGTGCGACGCCAACACGGAACAGCACATCGGTCCTTCCCCGTTTCTGGTTCTCTTTTTTACCGGTCCATCATGGCTCCATCGTCGCCTAACCCCATCCGCAGCTCCCGCATGTGCCGGGCCGCAGTCCCAGACGCGCGCGCAGACAGCCAGCAGGGCCCCAACACCAAGCACAACAGGCCCACGTCCCCTTCCGCAGACCCCCTCCTGACCGGACCGCGCGGCACGCCCGTCTTCAGCCTCCCGCAGGGGCCGGCTGCCGCAGCCGGCCTGTGGCACGCTGTACCCCCCACCCCTCCCCGCCGGGCGGCCCTCCCCTCTTGCGGTGGTGCCGCATGCTGTTGATGCGTAATGCCTCACCCCGCCCCATACTTGATACGGTACCCCATACTTGATGCCTCATGCTGCCTCGTGCTTGATGCCTCATGCTGCAAACATGTGCATGTGTGCACACGGTGTACGGCACACAAACTGCTCGGCCGCGGCCAACCCCAAGGCAGCAAACTCCGTGGGAGCAATGTGACTCCCGCGCCACGGGCGTGGCATTCAGACGCCAGCCCTCAGCCCGGCACAGGCCGCCGCCGGGCCCCATCGCACCAAGCCTTGGAGCCCGCGGGTTCAGCGATGCGCCAACGCAAGGTAACGCTGCGATGCCAAGGGTGGGTACGCCCTTGGCATGGCCCTTGGGCGTCGCGACGGGACCCGCCCGCCCACCACCGCCCCATATAGGCCATATACAACAACAACAACGGCCCGCCGGGACGCTGCGTGCAGCCGGCCGGCACTTGGCCGCAAAGGATACGGACAGCAACCGGGCCCGAGTTCCCTAGCCATGAGCCGTCCATGCCCCCCCTCCCCGCCCCGGCTTTGACAAACGTTCAACCTTTACGAGCTCCCTAGCCGATCTGGCTAGCCGTGCCCGGATGCCTGGAACGGCGGCGATGCCCGCGTGTTCACTGGCACGGCGGCGATGCGTGCAAAAAAGGAAACGGAAACAGCAGCACGCACACGTGCAGGCATGCTCGCGGCCGTCGCGGCATGAACAGCAGCACGTGCGCCGCACAGGATCGGAAGGTAGGTGCGAGCGGGCCGAAGGCAGCGACAAAGGCATGCACCATCTCCCGCATACCCCACCGCCCCCACATGCGCCATGCCTCAATGCCAAACGAGCGACTGGGCCCCATGGTCCCCTCCCACGCGCAAGACTGCCAAAACGTCTCGCGATTCCTCGCAGTGTCGATACCCGTTGGTTCTTCGCATTTCGATACGATCACCCACCGAAACTAGCGCAGGCCGAGCTGACTAAGCCCCGCCGTCGGGAAAGGGGTCAATTACGGCAGGCGGCGGTGACGGCGCACTGGCCCGTCCTGCCCCACACCTTTAGATATGTACGGCAGCAATGTACGGACGGATGTACAAAGCGCCGCCGTACATGCGAAGGGCCAGCAAGCCGCCCTGTGGCGTCAAAAAAAGGTAATCACGCCGGAAACCGAATGCGCCGGGCCTGGACGACGCCGAGGCCTGGACGACGGGGCGGGTTGTACGACGGTGCAACATGCCACAGGACACGCCGGCCCCAAACAAGCGGCAGCCGCAATGACACAACACACGGCGGTGGGCCATATGCAGGATGACGAGATTCCCAGTATCACCCCCTCCCCCCGTTAGTTACTTTTGGATGCTGTGGCTTTCAGCCTGGGGACGACCACCCCCATATCATGCGCATCCCGACCCAGCTAGCAGTGTGCCCTCTATGTGCCCGGGGGAGGGGAGTCATATGTGAGCCGCCGCGTAGGTACCGCAGCCGTGGCCCTGCGGGCCCCCGGGCCTGCCGTGAAGGGCAAGGCCTCCGCAGCGCCGTGCCCAGATGCGCCCAGATGGGTCACCCGCGGGGTCCTCGTGTGCACCAGACAGCCCCGCGCCGCGCCGCTGAACCGCCAGCTCCGAGCAAAGCATGCTCGAGCCAGGATGTGACGCACACGCAACCCCACTCCCACACCCATGGATCCCCTCATCCCCAACGAATAATGACAATGCCGTAACACGACTATTTCAGCCATCACGCAGTATTCACTACTCAGTCAACGCCCTGCGGCAGTTGCCCGTACGGCTCAGCGAACCGTCGGGACGAACCCTCAACCATACGGCGACGGCCAGCCGCCAGTTGGGAATTGAAAGCACCGCGCGCCTGCGGTGTGTCGACATGACCGCGCTGGCCGCCGGAGCGCCGGTAAACCCGGAACTCACAACTCCCCGAGTGCCACGGGGGCCATGGCGGCCGCGACGGCGGTGAGTCGGTTGCTGGCGCGCAGCGCGTCGTTGACGTCGGCGGCGCCTCCGTGCGGTACGACGACGGCGCCGTTGTGCACACGGGCGTGTACGGCGGGTACTGCGGCGGCGGTGGCGGCGGCGGCGGCGCCGCCGCCCCGGGCGTGGGGCCGGTTCAAGCCCTCGCGTCGGCGCATGAGGAAGCCGAGGCGCTTGAGGCTTCGCGACAGCCACACCAGCCGTACGTCCTCCTGCAGGACGGCAGTTGGGCATTGGTTCAAGTTGTTGGTTAGCGGTTAAGCGGATAGTGCGAGGGTGGTTGACGGTTGATAGGGGCACGTCAAGAACGGAAAGCGGACTGGGGCCACGCGGGTAGTTCGTGCATCACGGCTCAGAGAGGGTGTTTACGCTTTAGAGAGCGGGTTCAGGCGCTTTAGAGAGGGAGATAAGGCTTCAAAGAGTGGGTTACGGCTTCAGAGAGTGGGTTCAGGCTTCAGAGAGGGGCTGAAGGCTTCAAGGATGGGCTCAGAGAGCCGAGGCACGCACCTTGAGCCTGTGCGACCTGCCGTACGCCGGCAGGATCTTCGAAGCGGCTGCGGCAGCGGCGGCCGGCGGCGGCCGTACCGCCACAACCCGGCCGCCGCCGCCGCCGCCACCACCACTGCCGCTGATGCATTGTTGGTCCAAAGGGCCGCAGCCGGCGACTGCGCAGCTCCAGTCGCTGGCGGCTCTCCGCACGGGCTTTCGAGGCGGCGCCGCCACAGGACCGCCCCGCCGAGCAACCTCCTGCGGCTCCGTCGCCGTCGCTGCCGCCGTCACCGCTTCCTCCAGGCGTTCCGCCAGCGTCCCCGTCGGCGCCGCCGGGGCCGGCAAGGGCGCGGCGATGCTCTCGGATAGCCCCCGGGCTGGCTGCCGGAGGCAGGGCGGCCCGTCTCTCGAAAACCTGGCAGGTAACGTCGGCAGCCCACATCCCACAGCCGGCGTTTCCACCCCCCGGTTAGAAGCGGCGGCTGTGTTGGCGCCTTGCCCGCTCTTACCGCTGCCGCCGCCACCGACACCGCCAGTGCCGCCAGCGCCACCGGCGGCCGCGCACTCCCACAGAGCCGAGCTGTCGCTGTGGCTGCAGTACCTTGCGGCTAGCGGTAGGTCGGGGACAAGCGAGCAGCCGCAGCGGTCGATGGCGTCGCCGACGCTGAAGGGCCTCCTGCCGCCGCCGCGAAAAGCGCCGACATGGTGAGCGCTGCTACCGGGGTCGCTGCAGTACATCGCCATCGACGGGAGGCCGGGCAGCTCGGCGCCGTCGCCTCCCTGGCGGCCGCCGCCGGCACCGCCGGCGGCGACGCCGCCTCCGCCGGCACTGATGTCCAAGACCCACAGACAGCCGCTGCCGCCTCTCCGCGTCGCATCACCGCCGCCGCCGCTGCTGCCGGCCTCGGGGCCGCAAGCCGTGGCGGAGCCGTCGCCGCTGGCGGAAGCCGCCACTACAGCCGCCATCAGAGTGGAGGCGTCGCAGTCTGTTCTGTTGCAGTTGGCGCCGTTGGTGACGCCGGCGGCGGCGGCGGCAGCGGCGGCGGCGGCGGCGGCGGCAGCGGCGGACGTGCCACCCAGGCGAGCAGAGGACGCGAGGCTACCGACGGCTGCCGCTCGTGCCACCTGCCGCTGCTCCGGCAGTGGCGGCGGCGGCAACGGCAAGGGCACCACATCCAATGAGATCGCTAGCTCTTGCGGCGCCGCGAATTCGGCGGGTTCCGACAGCGATTGAGGTTGTCGTTGCGGCGGTTGCTGCCGTTGGCACGGTTGCCACGTGGACGCCAGGGACAGCGCGTGCAGCGGTTGCGAGGGCCCCAGCAAGTCCGGCGCACTCCCTTGCGGTTCGACCGCCGCTGGCGCGAACAGCGCCGACACATTCGGGGGCGACGCCGCCGAGTGCGCCGACCGGAGCAGGGAGGTCGGGACTGGGTTGTAGCAGGCTGCCAGCAGGTTGGGGATGCTGAGGCGGCGGAGGTAGGGGCAGGAGCCTTCGGCGGCCAGGCCTGTGGAGTGGAGTTCGAGGCGTTCGAGGCACGGTGGGCAGGGGCAAAGGGAAAGTCAGGATGTGTTGGGTGTCGCTTGGGCAGGAGGACGACGTCGTGGAACGACGGCGCGGTTTGTAAGGCGCGCGCGTGCCATGGCGAACATCTGGTAAGCCCATCTGCGGGCATGTGTTGTGGCCGTTGCGAGGCAGCTGATACAGCGCTGTTCCGAAAGCGCGGTCAGTCTGCATCACCAGGGTGCCGCTTACGGGAACAGCGGAGAAGGCCTGGCTTGGTGCTACTGTCGCGTCGGTAGGATGGCGGGATGAGAACCCCCCGCACTGAGCAACCATTTTAGGAGCCATACCTTCCAGCATCTCGTCCAGCTCGTCTCGCCCGGCGGTTTGGCTTGTGAAATTCATGGCGACGCGGCGCACAGCTGCAACGTCAGCCCCGCACCAGTCGGAGGGGGAGGTGAGGACGTCCGGAGACGAAGCCAAGCTTTCAAATGTAGTGTCCATAGTTGTGTCTTGGACAAGGCTATCGCCAAGTCTCGGGCCCGCTTCCGCTGTCGTGTCCTCCGCGTCGGAACGAGAAGAACCCGCTATCGTCGACACAGTGATGTCCATGCAGCTAAACGTGTATAGCGGTTCGATCGAGCTCATTTGCTAAAGAGCGGCGGCCCTGAAGGTTCAACTGCCTGCGCGCGGGCACACGAGGTACGCCTTGTGCGTGTCGGCTGACAGCCGCACCCATCCAAGAAGTGCGAAGACTCACCCTATTAGCAGCACGAGGACGGATGAATGACAAACTCACGGTCGGAGCTGGTCGGAGAACGCTTTTAACCTAGTCCGAGTTGGCGTTGCACCCATGGAGCTAACAAATTGCTAAAGAAGCGCTGTGTGATCGATACTAGGGGAGCCCCTAGTGGCGCCTGGTATCTAGGCGACTGGGCTGGTCACCCCATGTGCTAAAGAGGTCGCCCATGGTCTCATGCCTGCCTCACACAGAGCTACTTACATGAATTCTAGGAAGAACCAAGACTGGGAAGCGGGCGTTTTTCGGTTGACGTGTCTGGTAAATTCTTGCCTATGGCATGTGATGACACTTGGGAAATTATGTTCTGCGATGTGAACTTCACAGCACTGGAAGATGAAGATCGAAAAGTTAAGCATTTTTCCCTAACACCACATACTGACATGTAACCAAGGCCACTCTATGGTCAACATGTAAAGTGTGCTTGCAGCTATGTTATAAATGCGGTTGAAGGGCGATGATTGCAAGGTTTTAGGGGCCTCCCTATCCGCCTCTTCAGCTCGACCTTTGTTTCATCCATTTCTTTATAATAATGTATGCATTTATCTATATTGCCTATTGGCCTGACTTGATCCGCACAGACGAGCGTGTCACGGGACAGGTCCAGTACCAACGAGGAGGTCTGGGAAGCTCTGGGCCACTATACCGCCTCTCATTTGGACGGTCTGATGGCCTCATCCCCGCCCCCCGCCCCCCCCCCCCGCTTCCTCTTCCGTTGCTCTCCACCAGCCACCCCAGGACGCTGCGCGACGCGTGCATCCGGCATCGCGCTGCATAGGTTCCGTGGCAATCCGTCGTGGCAAACAGAAAGCTGCAAAGGAGGACTACCCCACCTCGCCCTCGCCACACATGCATTCCTTCGTGGGGGCAAGGCGGCCGCGCGGCCCCCTCTTCTGCTAGCAGCACACAGCAGCTTCGTCCATCTCGCCCATCTCGACTCCCGCTCCGGCGCTGCTTCATGTGGTGCCGGCTGCCGGGTGCTCCTGGGCAGGAAGGCTCTTGCAAACACCGGAAGCAGGTTACAGGTTACAGCGTTACACGTCCGTCAAAGCCGGGGGGGGGCATGGAAGAACACGGTGCATACACCGGAAGCGCTGTGTGTCAGGAGCCAAGCCCCGCTAGGCCCCGCACGCCTACCGTTCCGCGTCCAACCGCCGCCACTTGAACTGCTACCGGTGGGCCGGGTTTACAGCTGTCGGGGCACAGGCCCAGCCGTGGGGCCCAGCCCAGCCCAGCCCAGGAGCGCATTGCGGACATCCAAATGAAGGCGCACATTGCAGAGCCGCCAAGAGCCCCCTGATAATTAATAACAGGTTGCAGCGGCCTGATTCTGCCGTTCGGACCCCGGGGCACGGGGAGGCGGACACCCCCGCGTGGCTGCAGCGGCCGCCGCCGCCGCCGCCGCGGGGCACACCAGACACGTGATGCCCACAACCCACTCGCCCGCGTGCCTGCCCACTCGCCCGCGTGCCTGCCCACTCGCCCACTCGCCCGCCGGAGCACCGACCGCGCGCGAGGCCACTCTCTACGCTGCCGGGCCGTCAGGCCAAATGCAGCAGCGCCAGCGCCAACTCCAGCGCCCAACGGCCGGGTCCGGGGGCCGTTCGGGTCGTGGGGGGGCGGATGGGCGACGAGGCGTGGGCCGGGGACGTGGGGCCCGGGGAACCGTCGCCGAGCAGCGGCGGCGGTGGCGG
>LSYV01000028.1:942143-965980 GCA_001584585.1 Gonium pectorale | reverse complement strand
AAATGAGGGGCCCAGTCCTAAGGGGCGGAGTGGGCGCATCAGTGGGACGAAGCATGTACCGGTATTGGTCGGTGGGAACAAAGAGGGCAAACTATCTATAACTGGCCCCTCAGGGTGGGGTGGGGGGATGGTGGGGGGGCCGGGCGCCCGCAGCCTCCGGCGAGTAGCAGCGTCGACGATACATTCCATCAGGCAAGAGGCGATGAGTTGGGCGCCAGAAGCGGAGCTTATACTCCCCGCCCCGCCCCGCGTACCCCACCACGGTCCACAAGCCCTCACTCCCCCGGCCCCCACCATCGCACCAGCCACAGCCACAGGTCCATGGATCCCGCCCTCCACACACACCCGTTCCATCGCCGCTACCAGCGCGCAGCAAGTCCGCAGCTGTGCGATTTACGAGCTCGCACCCAGGCCCCCTACCTGAGCGCCGCCCGCCGGCGCGCGCCTGGCGGAGGCGCCGAGCCGGCGGCAGGCGCCTCCGCCAGCGCGGCGGCGGCCTGCCGCTCCGCCGCTGCCGCCAGCAGCAGGTCCCACGGGTGGTCGGTGGGACTGCGGGGCGCACGTGTGAGGGGCGCAGGGGGCGGAGGAACTTACGGGAGGTGGCGGGCGGGGGGGACTGCACCATGGCACCCCGGCACCCCGGCACCAGGGCGCCCCGGCAACCCGGCAACCCGGCACCACAGCACCCCGGGCAGCGGTCCCGGACCCGGGATGGGGTATGGGGTATGGGACGGGGCGGGCGGGGGACTGCACCCCGGCACCCTGGTAAACCGATACGCTAGGGCAGGCACGTCGCTGGGGCCTCCCGCAATCAGGCGCCCTGTAAGCCGCAGCGTTGCCATCGGCCGTCGGCAGAGCTTCCGGACCCCGCTGTGTCCCCAAGTCCATGTGGCCAACCAACTAAAAGTAACTAGCCAACGGACATGCGGCCAAATAACTGTCGAGTAAGTAGCCGCCCCGGCGGGGCGTCACCGCACCGCACCGCGGCATGACCGGCACTCGCAGCGCAAGCCGCTGGGCGCCAGACCAGGAGGAAAACGCCCGGCCCCTCGTTCTTTGAACGCCCCGTCCCCGCCCCCGCCCCGTCCGAGACGCCACCTGCAAGGCGTTGCCCTGTCATTCGGTTCCGTCCACCGAGGCCCCAAGTGCCCCCGCCCAGTTCCAAGCCCCACCTCAACGGCGTTACTAGGCCCAGCGCCCGGTCCCAAAGCCTTTGGACGCCCCGCCCCCGCCCACCCGTCCACGTTCCCCGGCCACTCCGCCCCGTCCCAAGCCCCACCTGCACGGCGTTACCAGGTCCAGCGCCCGGTCGATCAGCACGACCGCCAGCGAGCCCGCGCCGGGGGATCCGCCGGCGCTGGGGCCCACGGCGACGGGCGGCAGCGACGAAAGCTCCGCAGCTGGGAGGCGGGCAACGGGGGCGGGAGGGAGGGAGGGCGGCGGGGTGAGGGAAGAGCGCACCGGCGGAGGAAAGGAAGCGGAGAAGGGACTGAGGACGGAGTCGGGTGAAGCGGGTGAGGCGGGCGGTGAGGCGGGCACGGTAGCGGGTATAAGGGAGTACTCAGTCCGAGGGCGTGGAGTTGTTGACTGTTAAGTGTAAGGGAGGAGAGGAAGGCGGCGGGGGCAAGATGGCGGGCGTACGCTGCGCGGCGGGGTGAGGCAAGCGCACAGCGCCGGAGGAGAACGGAGTCAGGTGAGACGGGCACTGTAGCGGGTATAAACCGCGTGGCGGCGGCACGGGCGCATGGCAGCCCCCGGCCCGACGCCGCGAGCCCGAGCCGCCTGGAAGGCGCACCTGGAGGCCGCTAGGGGGGGAGCGCCACGCGGTGGCGCCTCCCTCCCCCGTTCCACCCACCCGCACCCGCAGATGGCGCATGGAGCCCCGTGCCTCCCACCCGCCCGCACCCACCCCACCCACCTACCCGCCCCTCCGCTGCTGTTCTCTCTGGACCATTCCCTACACACCTCGTTTCCCCATTCCCCGTTCCGCTCCACCCACCCACCGATGGCCCAGGGAGTGCCATATGGCGGCCTCCTTCCCCCTCCGCTCCCCGGCCATGGTGGTACATAAACGCGACGGACCACCGGGAAATGTGACATCGAGACCCCACCCCGACCCCTCCCTTCCACCCTCAGCGCTCAGCATCTAGTCGTTTCGACGGTCGGGAGAGGAGTGCGCCCCAGGGCTCCTTTATTGAGAATGCCCTCCAACCCACTGTCCCCCCCTCCGCTCCAGCAACCCACCGATGGCGCCGCTGACGGGCCCCAGCGCAAAGACCTCGGGCCTGGGCGCCCCGAGCGACGCGGACAGCGCGAGAAGGCAGTGCGCCAGGAGGCCGGGGCCGGGGGGGCAGGCGTGCCCTGGGTGGCTTGACCCGTGGACGTGGGGGTACGGGTGGGAGGAGGGCCCCGCGGCGCCGCCGCTGCTGTGTCCGCCGCCAGCGGGGCCGTGCGGCAACGCGAGGGGTCCGAACCCCGCGGCGACTCCGGCGGCACTGGGGTCGTGGGGGAGGAGGGGAGAGGGAGAGACGAGGGGGAGTTGCTGGTGGGGCCTGCCTGATGGTGGGTCGGTGGGCGCGCCCCATGCCAACTCCACCCCCCGGGCGGGGCGCCACTCCGCGTACTTCGCACACCAAGCAGCAAGCCCGCCAGCCCCCTCCGCGCCACGGAGCCGTACAGCCACAACAAAAACGTGCATGGTCAGTCACGTTTGGAAACCTCTTGATTAATCCATGGAATAATGTGGATTTAGGCTTATGCTAGCCGACCCACCAGCCCCTCCGCGCCACGGAGCCGGCCGCCGGGAGCACCGCTAACCCCGGGTCGAGGACCGCCGCCAGCAGCGGGAGGAACGACACGGAGACGCGGAGCGGGGCGGTGGCGGCGGCGGGCGGGGGCGGCGGCTGCGGCGGTTGGTGCTGGGCACTTGCGGAGGCGGAGGCGGAGGTGGCAGAGGCGGCGCGGGCGCGCCGGACCTGGTCCTGCGGCGGACGGACGCGCAGGGTGGCGGCAACGGGGGTTGGGTGTGGTGGTGGGCGCGGCGCGGCCCAAGACGGCGTGAGATGCGATGGGGGAAGAGGGGCGAGGGCGGGTGGTAGCGGAGTACCTTGCCAGCGCCCGCCGCCCTGAGAGCAAGCACCCCGGAGGAGCCAGCGGTGAAACAGCGGTGCGCCACACGCAGGCACCGGCAGCCGGGATTCCGTTTGCCGTGGGCGCCCGTGTACGCCCAACTACGGCTCCTATGGGTGGGCAGCAGCCGAGCAAAGGACCCCGCCGCTGCCGCCGCTGCTGTTAAGAGCCAGCCCGTGGTGTCACCAGTAACTTGCTTGGTGCTGCCAAGCGCAAGTGCGTCAAGACGTATAGATCCTTACTGCCATGAGCAAATTGGTATGCATCCGGGGCGGCCCAACCTGCAGCAGCTCGGCGTACTCGCTGTAAGCCTCGACGCCCAGATCCAAATCCGAGACGGGACCAGCGAATCCGGCCGCCGGATCCGGATGCTGGCCGGATCCGGTTCCGGCCGCGGATCCAGGTCCGTGCTCGGCGCACGTTGCGTGCGCGTGCTGCGAGACGCTGGTGTGGATGGCCACTGACGAGACGGCCGGGTGCGCCTGCGCCGGGGCGGGTCGGGCCAGCAAGGTACTGTATATGGGCGCGTGGTTTCCACCGCGCGCAACTAACCTCAAACGGCCTGCTTAGAAGAGGGCAGCAAAGCTAGGTTGATGGGGCACGCGAGTTATGGTACTTTCCCCGGGCCCCAACACTCAGCCGTCCCTTGCCGTGTATGCACGTGTGTCGCACGTCCCAACCCTTGCTGACGGCCCTTTGCACACCCCTGAGTCCCCGCCGCTGGCGTGCCAGAGCGAGCAAACCCACCAGCACCGCCCGCAGCACGTGCGGGTGCGCGTCCGACAGCGTCATCGTGGTGATGATGGCCAGCCGGTCGGGCGACCGGCCGGTCGTCAGGAGCGGGAGCGCAGCGTCATCGGGGCTCGCGGCCTCCAGCGAGCAAACGTGCGTGACGCCGAGCCCTGGACGCGATTGCAGACCATGCGCCAAAAGCAGTTGGGCCAGTGCAAGCGCCAACGAATGCACGCAGTAAAATTGAATGCCCAAGTAGGGCCATGGGTTCTCACCAAGCAGAAACGGGAGTCCGAGCGTCGTCGCTGCGATCTCCCCCGCGCCCGAGTCCAAATACAGAAGCGCGCCCTGAAGCCCCTCTGCAAGCTCCAGGACAGGCGCCTGAATGACCTCAAACAGGCTAGCGCTCATTTTAGCTGGTTGTGCGGTTGGTCACACGATGGGGTGCAGTGCCGTTGTCATCGCTTGCGCTGTCGGTCCTGTCACGAAATCTCATGGCAACGAGAAAGGGTGCAGAGACGTTTCCAGCCGGGAGGCGGTTCATCGTTGGTCGTTGATCGGTACCGGCTAACGGTCTCCAGCACAACCAGTTCAACCAGACAACCACCTGCAGTCCTGTATACGGCAGCTAGGCATGGCCTTTCTAGTGTTCTGCACACTAGCGTTGTCAGCGCGTTAGCCTCAGAAGTCAGAACTCAACAGGTGAAGCTTACAGTGGGCGCCGCGGATTCCATCGTGAAAGGCACAGCCAGCAATGATCGTCCACGACTCATAAGGCCATGGTCGGCCACATAGCACCGGACCGCAGCCGTCGTGTTCAACGGGAGGCATCTCGGAGGACATCTATCTGGCGTGGACGTAGCAGGCGCGTTTGGGCCCGCCAGCAAGGTGCAACGGCGCTACCGTAGGCCAAGCTGCCGCCAGAAGCCACCATGTGCCAATCAAAAAGAGAACCAGAAACGGGGAAGGCAGCCTCTACGGACATACACACCCGAGGATGTCTGGATGTGATGTTTCCAGCAGGGCGCCGAGTACAGGGCATGGCGGGCGAGGTATACGAGCAATGACTTATGATATGCCAACAGTCGTTTGTGTATTCAACACACTCACAGCACATCTTTGACGCTGCAAACCCACAACATGCGAACCCTGTAATCTGTAACATGTAACCTGTAAAAGGCGCTGCCAGCAACATACCGGTACATGCGCGCCACATGCCAGTGTCGGCGACAGGCGGGACGGTCCTTTTGCCTGCCTCGCATGGCACCGGGCCGGGCCACAGGCGTCGTACCAACCAGAGCATCGACAAAACGCAGACACATACTACAGCCACCACCCCAGTCGTGCGCCCTTACGCCCCCTCTGCCATCAAAAAAAAATCAAACGGTGTGCCTGGCGTCCGTCCTCGAACGCTGCCGACTCCCGTAGCACCGCATGTCCCCATCTCACCCATCAGCACCCCAGCTCATCGCATATGCCCCAATCCCTGCCCGTTCCGCATACATGTACGACCTCACCACCGTTTATCGGTATGTTTGCCGGTGTGCTGCACGCCCCCAACCAAAGCCCCCAAGACACTCAGTGTCCGGCTGCTGCCAGCGCCCACGCGCCGCGCCGGCGCGCATTATTCACTAGGCGGATGCTCAAAGCGTGGCTGCAGCCACGGCTGCGTGGCCAACGGCACTTGCGCTATCCTGGCAAGTGCCCGCCCAGACAGACACTAAAACACCGTCACGCACAACATCCATCATTCCATATTGCTTGCTTGCTACATGTTTGCTAGCTAGTTGTTGTGTTTGAGCGCGCCGTCTGCATTGTGTACAACACAGCCCGGATGCCGATGATGGAGCCCCCGGCCGCACACCACCTCTGCCCGCACCACAGACCACACGCACAACGCAAACGGCAACGGCACGCGCATGCAGTGCAGCGCTACGCAGCCAGCGCCATCTACGCGTCGTAAAATCTGCATGTTGACATGGCGCCCGGTATTGTTCCGTTGCCACCCCCCTCCCCAACGCGACGCAAGGCTCGCCTCGGTCTCCCAACGAAGGCGTTGCGCCACCCGAGTCTGTCGTCATATGCCGACTAATGGTCAGCCCAGTCGCACCTAAGAGCACGAAGGTGCGCTGTCTAGCCGCCTCGGGCCCTTCCAAAGCGCGATCCAGCTCCCCCCCTCCCCGGTGATGAGCATGGGCGCTGACCATGCCGGGTGGAGGTAGGGCAGCAGTCAACCAGCCTCGGACCACGTTTAATCCGGAAGTACACACAAATCATACCCAAAGTGCATCATACTTCCCACATGTGTGCTACGACAGTCGGCACAGGTTACCCATCACGGTGTCCTCACGCTGGGTGCCCCGCACAACCCCTCCGCGGCATTCATTCCGCGCCGGCAGAGCCAGCGGTGCCAGCGGCCTGCCTCCCGCGCCCCCCCGCGCACGCCTCCCTGTGCCCCGCCCGCCAGTGCTCCTGCTGGCAGGCCCTGCGGCAGTAGTGCGCCGCGCCGCAGCCGCCGCACGCCTGCAGCCGCAGGGCCGCCTCGCTGTTGCCCTCCAGGTTGGCACAGACCGGGTTGGCGCAGACGTGCAGCAGGCTGCGGGCCGCCGCCGGGCCCGGCAGGAGTCCGCCAAAGGCGTCCTCCGGCACGATCACCTCTAGCTGACAGTCGCGCCACACGCCGCTGCGAGCGTGCTCCAGCTTTGTCGACAAAGCGTCCATGCAATCCGCAAGTTTTGCGTAGCCGAGCTCGTCCAGGTGTCCTGACATCTCTCGCAGCGCCTCAGGCCGCCAGGGCAGCAGCCTGTGCAGCGGTGACTGCGGCGATGCCGCGGCTGCTTGTGTGACTTCTGCAGCCCACACCGCCGCCACCGTGTGGCAATTGCCCGCGAGCAGATCGACGTAGCTGGAGGAGGCCTCCCGAAACTCCGGGTCCTCATGCGTTGCCAGCTCCAGCGCCGCCCCCAGGAGCTCCACCGCACCCATCTCATCCAAGAGCAGGCCCCGCCAGCAGCGCTCCTCCTCATCGTCCGCCCTCCTGCCAGTGGCGCCGTCATAGGCCGGCGCATCGGCACTGTCATCCGCAGAGGCGGGGGTGTCGAGCACGGCCCCCGCTGACGAGCTGCTGACGATGCCATCTGGGTCGTTTGAGGCGGCAGCTTCAGTGGAGACGGGTCCCTCGTCGTCCGTCGCACACACGCTGGGCCCCCTGGGGCTGTCAGCCCTTTCCTGCAGGCCGCTTTCGGCCTCGTCAGGGGCCTCCGCTGCACCGGCACTACCGGCACCAGCCCAGAAGGGGGCGCAGCGTGCGACAAGGTTCGGAAGGAAGCGGAAGACAGTGAACATGTGCTCCCACACGCTGCCCGCCTCCTCCGCCGTCCGCACGCGCGCCGCGGCCGCCGTCAGCAGCGCGGACAGGGGCGGCAGGAGCGTGCAGGCGGCCAGGGACAGCAGGCGGAGGAGTTGCTGCGATGCCTCCCCGGGCTGGAAACCGGACTGGTCAGGCTCGGATGACCCGTAGACCATGGACTCGTCGAGCAGCGCCCATGCTACGGTGTCGAGGATGGAAATGAGGCACTTGATGGCTTTGTTGGACTGGGAGAGAATGACCCATGGGTCGAAGCGCCTGCAGACCTTGCCAAGCGTGACCAGCAGCGCCGCCGCCTGCCGCTCGTCGCCGTACGCCAGCAGCTGCATGAGCCAGCCCCACAGGGCACCGGGGTCGCGCCGGAAGGCGCTGTGCACCACGGCCAGGGCGGGGCTGGCCGGGTCGCGCCCGGCGGCCCGCAGCAGCTGCTCCAGGGCGGGCAGGAGCCCGGCCTCCAGCGCAGCCGCCACATCCGCGGACGGCTCGTCCGGCAGGGCGCGTGGGTCTGTGAGGGGGTCGTGGGGCGATAGTCAGGTTGCGCAGTAGAATGAGCCAGGGAGACATTGTGGACGCAGCGGATGCCTGTGCGGGTAACAGAGGGCAGGGTTCCCTTTACCGGCAGGATGGGGAGGCGTCTGTCCTGCCTTCATCCCATGCGCCAAGTGCGTGACAAGGTGCGGGTTGGTCAGGTGAGGTAAGGGGCTGCGGCCCTGTTGTCAGCACATATGTTCCAGGTACGCAGACAAGTAGACAGGGCCCCGAGTGAACCGCAATCCAGTACACGAAGTTCCCAGCCGCGATGCGATGCCAGCTGTTAACTGAACATGCCAACCCAAACCGCCGCAAGGTGACAGAGCGGCGCCCTCACCCAGCCCGCCACGCCCGGCCACGTACCCAGGCTGTCCGACGGCCCGGTGCGCGGAGCAAAGGTGCACAGCCGCAGCATCTCCGTGTCGCACGGGTGCTGCGTCGAGCTCAGGGCGACGGCCACGGTGAGGCGCCACACGCCGGCGAGGGCGCCCCCGTCGACCGCCCCCGCCGGCCAGCCATACACCAGGGCCTGCGCGGTGCTCAGCGCCGCCAGCGTAGCCTTGGATGCGTTGGCAGTGGCATCCGGAATTGGTGGATAATCGGAGGCGGCACCGGGCTGCCCCTCCATCTCCGCCAAAAATGCCGGCATTGCTGACAGCCCCGCGGCCCCCAGCTCTGAGACTCGGCTTAACCGATCCAGCGCAAACCAGCCCGCATGGACTGCGATTTGGAGCACGCCACGCCGGCTGAGCTTCAGCGCCCCAGCCCGGGCCACGTTCCTGAACAGGAGCAGCACCCCGTGGAGGTTCACGAGCATTGCGTCCATGTCCGCCCCCATGAGCCGCCGGTCGCCCCTGCGTCGACCTGTGCCAAATGCGTGGTCCACGGCAGCGTCCAGGGACGCCAGGAGCGCCGGCGGCAGGCCGTAGCCGGGACCCTGGGGTGCGCGGGGCGCGGGGCCCGCGACGGCGCCGCCGCTGCCATGCCGCAGCATGGCAATCGCGGACGCAGCGGCAGCGTGCTGCAGGCAGCGACCCTCGAGGAGGGGGTAGATGGCTGTAAAGGCGCTGCGGCTAGCCTGGCCCTCGGCCATCATGCAGAGCGAGTGCAGTGCTGACCCAAACCCATGCTGCGTAGCCATGTCGGGGGCACCGGCGGCCTGCGCGCGCCGTGGGGGCGGTTTGTTGTGCTGCGCAGGCGCCAGCGGCAGCAGCATGGCACACGCCGCGTGCTCCAGGATGGCGCTTTCCCACAACCCATCTGCGAGCTCGTTGCACAGGCGGGACATCTCATCAGGTGGGAGGTGAGTGCAGGCAAGCATGGACGCCGCCATGAAGAAGTTGAAGAGGAAGTAGAGCACTGTGGCCGTCAGCCGGGCGGCTGCGCTTTCCGTCAGCAGCGCCGTCGCCGGTGCCGGGGCAGCGGGCGCTCCAGCATGGGCCCCCGGGGGCATCACGAGCGCGCCGCTGTCTGCCTCACCGAAGGGCTCATCGCCCAACATCTCCGTCATAGCCGCCAGCTGGCGGCTAGCTGCATTCAGGGTGTCAGTTCGGAGAAGGCCGCGGGTGAAGGCCAGCCCCGGCTCCCACGACGTGCCCAGGGCGCCGCAGCTCGAGGCGAGCAGCAGGCCCACAGCGGCTCTGAGAGCCTTGGAAGCCACGTCGGCACGGTGGCGAGCAATGGCCCCGCAACTCGGCGACAGGTCGGCGGCTGTCAGGCGCACCGCGGCTATTGTGAGCCGCAGGAGCGCCAAGCGGAAGGGGCCATCGGCCAGCAGGCGACCCGCAAGCGCCGCGGTGATGCTACCAGAGCTAACAAGCTCCTCCAATGGCTGCAGGTAGTGTCGCAGCGTGTCCAGCTGGGATTCCGATAACCGTGTGAGCGGTGAGACAACCGCGTCGGGTTTTGAATTCGGGTGAGGTTCACCGTGCGGCTCCAATATCCTTTCTGTCTCCCTTGGCAGGCGCTGCACAGCTCGCTGCACGTCTGCCAGAAGGCCTCCAGAGCCAGGCTGACCAGAGCGGCTGCGGGGCGCAGCCCGCGCCTGCCCGCGCCTGCTCCCAGGCATGGGTTCAGGAAGCAGCAAGCTACCGTGCAGCTGGGGGCCGTCTTACATGGAATTCAAAAATATATGTCATTCAAGGGTCTTTGGGGGCAGGAACAGTCGTTCGGGCAAAACGCCCGCGTTTCCGTGAAGGGCACCGATGAGGTTCTCTAGACAACGGTTCAATACTTTTATCACGTACTCATGTCGCCGTTGGGGCGCGTGTGGCCTTCACGGCGGAGACGAAAGCGGCCAGGTACGAAATACCCGGGAGCTCTGGAGGCATGTCACACAGGATTCCTGTAGGGGGGTATATAACGTAACGTTCAAGTTGGGACCCGGGCTTGGCGCCAAATGAATCCTGCTTGATTCGTGTGCCCTCCCGCTAGCACCGGGAGTGGGACCCTCTTTCTTGCTGCTTCGGTGCCAAAGAATCCCCGTGACGATGACTGGTTGAGGCGGGATCGGGCTCGTGACTGACTGAACTTGGGGCGGTCTCACGAGTTGGTCAAGCGCTCTGCCTTCGCTGCTCCGTTACAAGCAACATTGTCAACGCACGATACGGCATGCGTCCATAGCCACATGGCACAAGCAAACTCATACCCGTGGTGGAATCGCGAGGCACGATGCACACAAGCCGGTCGTCGGCGCAGCAAGCCAGGCATCGCGCACGACATAGCTGCCAGCCGCCCCAGCCGCGCGCAGTGTTGCTAGCAAGGTAGTGGGCGCTCGATCGGCGGCGCACGCCGCACACGTGCGTAAAAAAATCGCCAGACGGCCCGCCGTCACCACACCACGCAACACCGCGCCGCTGTTGTCGTGTCCTCGCCCAGGGATGGCACAGCGACAAAGCGCCACGCACCGTTACCACAAGAGGTCGCCGGGCCCACGCTCGGGCCAGGCCCGAGCGGTCCCGGCTCCCACAAAACCCCCCATAACACCGATCAGCCACGCCTCCCGGACTTGCTGGGCTGCCCAACAGCAGTGCCGTCAACCCGGGGAGTACCCCTCACACTTCAGCGCCGGTGCTCCGCACACCCCGCGCCTTCCGCAGCCGGGTGGCCCACGGGCCGTTCACACGGCGCGGCACCGCAACACACCGCGCGCTCGTGTAGAGCGCCCGGAACGCGGCCAACCCCACCCCAAGCCCCACCGGCCGCCCGCTCCCGCCTCCCGCCGGTGGGCCATCTGTCCGGCGGGCCCCGACCGTCGCAGACGGTCGAGGCTGTCTGTTTGGTCGCCGCCGTCCAGCACAGCTCCGTCGTTTACCAGTTGACGCCGACCAGCTTGGCGGGCGTGACCTCCACCACGTTGCCCACCTTGCCGGGCACGCTGCCCTTCACGATGAGCGCGCGGCGCTCCACGTCCACCTTGAGGAGGGTCTGGTTCTTCACGGTGGAGCGAACGTTGCCCATCTGCGGGGGACAGGGTGGAGAGCGAGGCCAGGTAAGCACGTATTCAAAGGGTCGCCAGCCAAGCCCGCATGGACGGCGGACCGACGGGGGTGGTAAGATGCGGGGAGAAGGCACTTGGTTCGGTTCGTCTCCCCGAGAAGACATCTCGCCCAACAGCGGACTTGGCCGGCCCTCCTCGACGACACAGCAACTAACACGTGCCGCAGCGAGTTGAGCTTCTACGCCGCTAGCGCCAGCTCAGCAGCGGGCGGCGGCGGCCTTGCAGCGCTGCAACCGCAGCTTGCGCCTCGCTGCCCCAATCAACGAACTAATGAAGAGCCCTGGCCCCATATGGCGCCAACTCGCCGATGCGCGAGTGAGGCGACCGGCGCGCAACCCCGATTTAGCCCGCATTCCACGCCCCACATGTGCAGTTAGGGCACATATTCCTTCCGCAATCACCGGCCAAAGAGCGTCCAGAGTGAGAGCCCGCCAGCACAGCACGCAGTCACCAGCTGCTTGCCCACAATGGAGCAGCTGGCCGCAGCCCCGGCTCCACCACGTCCCGTATTATGAACCGAAACGAGCTGACTCTGCCCAAATTCCCGGTTGTTCTCGAAAGTCACAATATCCCTGCGGCCTGAATCGCCAGCCAATTCAAGGCCGGGTAACGGACTCGCATTTGCACCCCGACATGTTGCACCAGCATTCCTTTCCTTAAGCCGCATCTGGCCGAGGGCAGGCGAAGAAGCGGCTACTCCGCGCAAACAGAACACCCGTCCTTTGCTTCGACCATGCCCGCCAACAAGGCCAACCACGAACGATGAGAGGCGGGTCCCCTCGCTTTCCGCACCTGGCCCGCCATCTTGAGGCCGGGGAAGACGCGCGACGGGGTGGTGGCGGAACCGATGGAGCCGTGCTCACGGTGCGACTTGGAACCGTGGGTCATGGCACCGCGCTTGTGGTGCCACCGCTTGATGGTGCCTAAGGGGAGCGGGTAAGGTGGCAAACGCGGGTCGGCGTGAGGGGCGGCGCAGGTTCGAGGTGAGAATCAGACGAGCGCGCGGGGTCCCCGCTGGCAGCTGCCACCATCAGCTCATGACGACACTATCGGGCGACCGGCCACACGCGAAGGCGAGGCACTGGCCTGGAGGATGCACGTGAAGCTCCATGTGGACGCTGGGTGGACTGACTTTGCAGGTCGCTGCGCTGGGCCTTGCTGCTCCCCATGCTGCTGTTGCTGCCCTCGCGTCGCAAGCTTGGTCACTTCGTGAAGCAGCACTCCCTTAAAACAACATGTCCGGCTCGAGAACGAAGGCCGCCCGCTGATGGTGCAGCCGGTTTCCCAGAGATGGGCTTCGCCACGCGGCTGGTGGCGGATCGCTTCGCGGTCGCTTCCTTGGCAGCCGCCTCGCCACGCCGCAGGCTAGCCACGCCCCCCGCTCCCCGCCCCAAGCCGCCGTCTCGCCACGCCGCGGGTTAGCCGCGCGCCCCCCAAGCCGTCGTCTCGCCAAGCCACGGAACGCCCCCTCCCGCCAAGCTAGTGCGCCCGGAGGGAGGGGGCACCGATGAAGCCTGAGGCGAGAAAGCCGCCCCGGGCTGCACCAGTCCACTAGTGCGATTGAGGCCATTTGAAAGTGGACCGATGATGAGCCGCAGAGGGGCCGCTGCTAATCGCAGGGATGTCGACTCAGTCGTTCGCTGCACCACGTACCGCTGGTACCCACGCTGTATCGTTCCGCCACGGAACAAGGTTGGTGACCTCAAAGCATCCCAAACGGGCGACATAACCACAGCTGGAGCTGTCTGCTGAAGGGCTTGGCAAGTCCTCGGTGCAGCCGGCCACCACAGCCAGCGGCCAGCCACCAGCAACCCCTGCCGTGCAAGGCCTCCCCACCTTGGAAGCCCTTGCCCACGGTCACGCCCGCCACGTCCACGGTCTCGCCCTCCTTCAGCACGGCCGCAATGTCCAGCTCCTGGCCCGGCTGGTAAGCCTCCACAGCAGCGCGGTCCTTGAGCTGTGCTCGGGGAGGGGGACGGAACGGGGAGGGAGGCAAGAGGCGACGCATAGGTTAGTATAAACCAGGCCAGAATATCAGAACGCAACTTGCTGCAATGTGTCAAGCATCGGGCTTGCTGGGCAGCAAAGCCCCGCGCCTGCCGAAGAATTGTGGCCGTCAGCCAGCCAAACCAGTTGGGGTCGCTGTCGATCCCCCATTTTGTCAAATATATAAAGCGATTGTCATGATACAAGCCGTGCGAGCTTTCGGGCCCCAGCCCGTCCAAGCAAGTGCCCACCTTGAACTCCACAAGGTGCCTCATGGGCTTCACGCCAGCCTTCTTAAGGTGGCCAAGCTCAGGCTTGGTGACCTTCTTCTCAGCCACGGCCTTGTAGCCAATCTGCACCGCGTTGTAGCCGTCGGTGTCCTCGGTCTTCACCTGGGTCACCACATTGCCCTCCTCCAGCGCCACCACGGTCGCCGGCACGCACAGGCCGTCAGCCGTGAAGTAGCTGAGCATGCCGGCCTTGGTGCCGAGCACGCCCATCGCCTTCCTGAACTGCCTCGCCTCCACCACGACCACGCGGGCACGGCTGACGCGGGTGGGGGCCGCCGAGGAACGCATCATCTTGCGGCCAGAGAAGGCCCGAATCTGCTGCATGGCCATTCTTGCGCCGCTCGCGCCGCTGTGGCCTAGAGAAAGAGCAACTAGCCGCGCAGCGGTAATTCGCAGTGCGCACACTAAATGATAGCAGCCTAAGGAAATAAGAAGAGTGTGCGACAAGTTGCAAGGGGGAACGAGCACAAGGCCCCATACGGCGGCGCACTAGAATTCACCACCAAATGAACATCCCATACAACGCGAATTTAACAACTGTGAATATGTTGATGTTTCATTATTAGTGCGGACTGCTGGCTTGCAGGCACATGCCTAGTAAGGACTCTGGCTTCTGGGGTTGATGGTGCCTCTTGCTCCTTTGTGACTTATGGTATGATCATATCCGGAGAGTCCGGGGGGGGGCAGGTAGGGGGAGACCACGGGGTGACGGGGGCGGAACGTTGGCATTAACCCCAACTTGCAAGCTTGCTTAAGCTCTGCCGGACTTCAGCTTTGCGGACTCCCTTGCCCCTTCTCCGGACTCTCCGAGCGGGCGGCCGCCCCAGGAGCGTGTCTCCGATCCATATGGGGAACTTGCCACGTCCCTGGGTGCGGCCGAGCCCGGCCGTCCCGTAGCATCCGTGGTCCTGCCCTTCCTCGTCTGACCTCCCTGTGACCCTTCCCGGCTTCGCAACGCACTAGTGTCAAGTTTGCCGGCGGCATGCCCACCAAGTCCCACTCAGCTTACGGCGCTTGGTGAAGCGGGCGTTTTCCTAGTGCAACTGAAAAAATGGACAATTGCCAAGGATGAGGGACACATGTGCCCTAGGTGCCGTAGGCGCAGCGTTACCAGTTGGGCCACGCAGTGACTTGGCTTGCCGGACTTGTAAGAACGAGCAGACGGGCACTTCTAGGTCCTCCCGTCCCTGAGGGGCCAATAAGTGACCTGTCGTCGGCCATCTGTCCTCAGGCGGCCAGCGGTTACTGTACTAGACCCGCTGCCCCCTGGGTCCCCGAGTTATTGTACGGCAGCGTGTCCATTGTACGGCATGGATGCAGCATGTCCAGTGTCTCCGTCCCACCAATTTCTGACGGTGCAGGTTCCTTTAGCCATGCAACGCTAATGAGCAAGCAGCTGATTGACGCAGGCTTGCAACGCGAAGCCGAGGCGCTCTTTGCAAACACCGATGACATACTCATAGCTGCCTTTCATGTTCTTAAGCTCAAGCAGCAGGACGAATTCACTGGAGCTCAGCTTTTAAAGGCGCTCGGGGCAAAGGCAAGCTGGGCCGGGGTTGGAATCGACAGCTCGCACAACACCCCGTACACGCAAGCTTCTCAACAACGGGCGTGCGCGTGCACAATAGATTAAATAAAAGCAGCAGCGTGAGGAGAGGGAGGGAAGAGTTAAACCGTGAACGGGCACCCCACGCCGGCACCACCATCCATTCCCCCAGACCTTCCTTGCCAAGGAGGCGCCGCAGACGCGCCTGCTCTGCATCACCGTCCGGCGCGCCAAGCACGGTCGCGGCTTCAAGCCCTCGCTCCACCTCCTCCGGCCCCCCGGCCACGAGGACGGCCCTGGCGCTAACCCCGGCCCGGCCGCGCGGCGCCAAGATGCCGCCGCCGCCGCGTCGGCGGCCGCGGACCCCACCTCCGCTGCCACCGGTGCCAAGAGCTTCCCCCTAAAGGCCCTGACTGACGTTTCCCTGCCCGCGAGCAAATACGAGTCGCACCCCAGCAATGTGCTGGAGCTGCAGTTCGCGCGGGCGGCAGGGGCCGTTGGCGGGGGTGCGGCGCTGGGCCGCAGCGGCAGCACTGGGGGCGCCTCCTCGGCCTCCGCTGCTGCCGCTGCCGCTGCGGCCGATGGGGGCTCGTTGGCCAGCCTCAAGATGGGCAGTCGGGAGGAGCTGCAGCTGCTGGTGGCCATCGTGCTGGCGCTGGTCAAGTGAGTGGTGATCATAGCGGCATGGGGACTGGACGGGATGGCGCGGGGCGGGGCGGGACGGGACGGGGCAGGATGGTATGGTATGGAGATGGTGCTCGTCAAGTGAGTGGCTCGCATCCTGCAAGGCGTGCTTGGGGTGGGTGGGTGGGCAGTCTCCCGCCACGCGAGATCAGACTGGGTTAGGATGAAGCGGGGCGAGGGGGTGGGACTAGCTGGGACGGGCTGGAAGTGGCACCCCTCGAGTGAGTGGTGCGGGTCACCGGCCTGGGGCGGGGCAGGACGGGGGACGGGATGGAAAGGAAGGGATAAGCGGGCCGGGAATAGGGGGGTTATTCAGTCCGTGGGCAAGCTGAGCGATGACCGAAGAGTAGGGCACTGTAGGCGCGTCCATACCAAAATATGGGAATGGGGGGGCGCTCCTTACACCACCCTACCTGCCCCTCTCCCCTCTCTCCCCTCCACCCATACACCCCCCGCGTTCCCCCTCTCATCCCCCGCGCCCTCCCCCCCCCGCCAGCCAGGGCGGCTACCGGCCTCCCCGCCTGAGCGGCCTGGACGCGGGCGAAGTGCACGCCTGGTGGCTGGGGCAGCAGGGCGCGGTGCTGCCCGCGCTGGGCGCGTTCGCGGCGGCGGTGCTGCTGCCGGGTGAGGGCGGGTGCTGCTGCCGGGTGAGGGCACCGAAGTGATAGAGAAGAGAGAGAGAGGGCGGGTGAGGGCGCATGCGTGAGAGAGAAGTCACCAGAGTAAGATGCGGAGTTCTCGATTCCTTCTGCGCCGGCACGAGCGGGACGGGGGTGGGGGCGCACGACGACACGCACGCACGCACACACACACAGACACACACACACACACGGCCATCACTTTCGCGCTCGTCGGCCACACATGGGCCTTGTTCGTGGTCGTTTGTTGCCCTAAGTACGGGAGGGGCGCATTGCCGCGTTGGGCCGCCGCCGCGCATGGGCACGTACACCCTGCCCTCCCTGTGCGTCTGACACGCAAACCGCGTGCTCGGGACAAACGCGCCCACCCTTCCCCGTGTGCTGCGCGGGCGCCGTGGCGGGTCGGGCCGGGCCAGGTCGGGGGCGGCTGCTGCTGGGGGCTGTGTGAGGTGGCGCTCCCCGTACTGCGCTCCATGTGTCTTCGGCCAAGCCCCTGACGGGCCGATACTGACCCTCCCTTCCTCTCCCTCTCCCTCTCCCCTGGCGTGAACCGTGGGGGCCTGGGCTGCAGGCGGCGGCGAGGAGGAGGAAGCGGCCGGCGGCGGCGGCGGTGGGCCGCGCGTGCTGCTGAGCGGCAAGGAGGAGTCGCAGCTGGAGGAGCTGCTGGGGCTCTTTGCGCTGGGCGTGGGCGACGGCGAGGAGTTCAGGGCGCGGCTGCAGGAGGAGCACGAGGCGCTGGAGGTGTGTGTTGATATGGAAACGACGCATGTGTGCGAGGGTTACGTATGCGATACGGAGTGAAGAAAACATGTCTACTACGGAGCTAGCAAAGGCGTCCTAGCCGGCAGCCCGTGAACCCTCCATCGCGCCCGACCCGACGAGGGATGCGTGTGTGTAGGTGTGCGTGAATGCGTGTGTGGGCGATGGCAGTGTTTCTGAAACCCTTTCCAGGGTGTAGTTTAGCAGGAAACCAGTCAGGTACCCGGATCACTTCGGGGAATGGCACACGGGCGGGTGAGGGCGGGTTGATCGGCCCCGTTCCCATCGTGCTTGGTGTTCTCGAACTCCGCTCCCCTCCCCCCGCCCCCCCCGCACTGCCCCCGCCCCTCCGCCTCCACGGCATGCACCTGAGGCCTCTCCAGTGAGAACGCCTTGTCATCCAATGACCCCCGCCCCCGACCTTAGCTCCGGGCAATGCGGCCCCACTCCTCGCTCTGGAAGGGGGGAGGGAGGCGAGGAGTTGGGCCGCATTGCCCGGAGCTAAGGTCGGGGGCGGGGTCTCCAAGCAAGAGACCTCCCTGTTGCAATACCGCACGGCATTTTTTATCCGCCCTTCCCCCCCGCCAAGCGCCCCCTGGGTGGTTCGGGACAGCATGCACCTGAGGCTCCTCTAGTGAGAACGCCTGCTTGACGTTTTCCCAATGACCTCCCCACTCTACGCAGGCCGCCAACGTGCAGGCGCTTATGAGCTGCCTGCCCGCGGCGGAGGCGGTGGTGGCGGCCATACGAGGGACGCAGGGCATGCTGGGTGGGTGGGTGGGTAGGGTCAGAGCGGGCGTGTTGAAACGAAACGACGCATACGACGAGCATAAGCGCGAAAGTGATGGTGTGTGTTTTGGGGGACGCATGCTGGGTAGGTGGGTGGGGAGGTCAGAGGGCATGTTGGGAGTGTGTTGGGGGGGTCGGAGCGCGCATGTGTGTGTGGGGGGGAGCGTCATGACGAGAATGACGGATGGGGTGGGCGGGGTGGGGGTATTCCGGACCAGTCGTCGGCGTCGGGTGGCGAAGTCGAGGGGTGGGGCCTCATTGGGGATCGCGGTTGGGCGGTGTGTGCGTATGTGCGTCTGTGTGTTACGTCATGCGAATGTGCGTGCTTGTGGACAGGCTGCAAACAGACTAGGCGAGGTAGGCGAGCGAGGCGAGTGTGTGTGTAATGCTTGTGCTTGTCCTTCTCAGGGCTTGCAGCGGCTCACACCTAAACCCACGGCACGCCGCGGCACGTGCCTCTCCCCACGCGTGCCTGCAGCCTGCAGCGCCCCGCGAGCCCCCCCCCCCCCGCGACGCGACCCGTTTCCCGTTCTTTATTGCCCCTCCGCCACCGCACCTCCCCTTGCAAGCCCTCGCCCCCTACCCATTGCCTCCTGTCCGCCCCCCTCCCGCCGTCCCCGCCCTCCTCCCCACCCCTGGACTGAGTCGAGTGGCCCCTCGTACTAGCGGGGTCGCTGCCTTTGCAGCCGCCACTCCATGATCAGCACTTGATCGATGCCATCGCGGGACCCTCGCGGTACCCTAACGGGACCCTCGCGGGAGGCGGTGCGCCTGAAGCCACTCTCCAGCGAGAACGCTCCCTGGCGACTCTTAGCCTCCACGTTCCCCGCCCCTATGCCCCTGCGCCCCAGCCCCTCCCCCGCGCCCCCCCTCCCCCGCCCCCCGCAGAGGATCTTGACGAGACGCTGGCTGTGTTCGACACTAAGCTGCGCCACATGCGCGCCGACATCGCCGCCATCGAGGCCTCCAACAACGCGCTGGAGAGGCACGCGAGGAACAACGGCGCCCTGCGAGCCACCCTGCAGGTCGGCACAGCATGGGGGGACGGGGATGGGGAGAGATGGGAAAGCGGGAGAGAGGGGAGGGGGTAGAGTGGGAGGGGTTTAAACGCACCCGTGGGCATGCGGGAAGTGTGGAAGATTGGGGGCCCGGGGCAGGGCGCTGCGCCGCGTGAGGCAGCAGACACTGCGGGGCACTCACGGCTTTGCTCCAGCCAAAGCCCCCCCTCCCCGCGCGACCCGTTTCCCATCTTTATTACACCCCCTCTTTGCCAATGCCCCTAACCCCGAGGCGCACACATCGCTGGCGGGGGGGGGGCACGCGACAGGGTTGCGGGTTTTAGGGGCATGCGCAGGGGCGTGCTTGCTGCGTGAGGATGGGCGCAGGAGTGATCGGGGGGGAGGGGGGAGGCAACGGAGAAGAAAGGAGGGGTCCGCGTGGCTGCGGACTCAGCGGGGGCCGGGACACGCGAGCGCGCTGCCCGCACCTGCAGTCGCGTATCGTGTAAGTGCGCACCCCTCGGCCGGGCCCAACATATAGACACACCCTCACACACACACGCGCCAGACCAGACTGCTCGACTGCTCGACTGTTTGCATTGCCTCGCTCGTCTGTTTGCAGCCTGTTTGCAGCCTGTCCACAAGCACGCACATTCGCATGACGTAACACACATACACACGCACGCGCGCGCGCCGCCCGCAGGACCTGCTATCGTCCCTCCGCCTGCCCGCCGACGTGGAGGCGGTCCTGGAGGCGCCGCCGTTCGGGAAGGGCAGGTAGGGTCGGCGAGGGCGGCGAGGTGCATGGGGGCTGGGCCGGGCTGCGGGTGGGGATGGGGTTGGGGTTGGGGTTGGGGTTGGGGAGGAGCAGAAACAAAAGGCCAGCGGGGTGCTGTGGTGGGGTGGTGGCGATGGTGGGTGGTGGGATGACACGAAGGTCGTACGCGGCGAGAGCGTTCTGCGGGCCGCGGATGGGGATAGCAGGCAGCGCAGCAGGAAGGCGCCGGGGTCTCGGGGCCTTGACGGCTTCATCCGCCGACACCGCTGCGGTCGACAACCCATTCCTCCCAGGTCCAAAACCACCCAACCCCCCCTCGACACGCTGCTCTAAACCGAACCTTCCCTCCTTAGCTCCTTTGCCGCGCCGACCTCTCGTCCCCGCCCTAGCCGCCTGCCGCTTTTCACGCCCGCCGCCCCCTAAAAGTCCCTATGCAGCCCGCCCCCCCCCCCCCAATGCCCTTACCCCCTCGTCCCGGCGCCCACCTCCCGCACCCCCCCGCCCCGCCTCGGACGCCGGCTTTGCGCATGCCGCCGGACGCTGCCAGCAGTCAACAACTCCACGCCCTCGGACTGAGTGTACCCCCGCCCCGCCCCGCCCCCAGCCGCCTCCCGCTCATTACGTCCGCCGCCTGGCAGCTGCACGCCACCCTATCGCGCCTGGACCCCGATCCCCACCCCGAGGCCGACGACATAGCCGCGGCGGCGGCTGGGGCTGGCGGCGGCGGGGCGCACATGTCTCCGTACCTGCTGCAGCTGCGGGTCGTGCAGGTGCGTGCGTGCGTGAGGGAGAGCGTGTGTGTTAGAGTGTCAGTGTCAGTGTCGATGTGTAAGCATGCGCGATGCTCAAGTCGTTAGGCAGCAAAGCAGGAGCCCCGGCCCCGCCATACCGCAGTCTCGACCACCGTGCCAGTCTTGCCCACCGCCACCCCCACCCCCACTCCCCCGGGGGGGGGGGTACTCCTCTGCCCCCCTCCACCCCCGAAGACGCTGGGGACCTTTCGGCGCATAGCGTTAAGACTTGCGCCTCAGGCTTCTACCGAGGGCGTCCTGCAAAGCACTGAACCCCACGCCGCCCGCCCGCCCGCCCGCCCCCCCAACCCCCGCAGGAGGCCCGCGAGTCGCTGGCGTCGCTGCGCTCCCGCTTCGTGACGTCGGCGCTCACGGCCCTTCGCGGGCTGGTGCGCGGGGAGGTGGAGGGCGTGCTGGCGGTGCTGGCGGCCAACACAGACCGTGAGCAGCGCTGCGCGGCTAGCGCGGCTAGGGGCTCGGCTGGGCCTCGGCAGCGGGCAGCACGAGGGCGCCGAGGATGGCACAGCATGTACAGCACAGCACGCGCGCATGCGCGCCGCGGGTGGCCTCGGAGCGTGCGCCGCGTACGGAGATCCCGCTGCCGCACTCAGATGCTTCCACCCGCTTGCGCTTCAGACACCAGTGTAGTGATCGCCCGCGCCCCAATCTACCTCGAGGGCCCCGCCCTCCCCACACACACACCCCGCTTCCACCCGACCTTTCCGCCGGACGGGAGCCTTCATGTGGAAGCCAGTGCGTTCGCGTCAACCGTTTCCTCCTTGAAACACCCCCCTCCAACCCCTTCCACTCCCTCCCCCTCTCAACCCCCCACCCCCACCCCCAGGCGCCTCGCGGCTGCTGCCGCCCTCGCACGACCGGCTCCGCTCCGCGTGCGGTCGCCACGCGGAGCTGGTCCGCTCGCTGGGCGCGCTGGAGCCGGCGTCACTGCCGCGGCTGGCTGGGGAGGTGGTGGCGGCGGTCAACATACTGCTCAGGTGGGGGCCGCTGCGTTTGGACCCTGCGCTCACGTCGGGGCGGGCCCGGGTGCGAGAGGTACAAGGTGTCGGCCATGCTGTGGGATGCAGTCTGCAGTGCATAAGTGGGGTCATTGAAGTAAGGGGTGGTTTGTGGGGACCCAAAGTCTCTAACGTGGGAGCAGGTGGCGGGGGGGCGGCGGTGCGAGGGGGGGGTGCCGGTGGGGGTGGCAAATGGACGACGTGCGGGCCAGGGAAGGGGGTTATGCAGTCCGTGGGCAAAGGCTGACTGAGGGCCCCTGGAGGGGGGTGGCGAGGTTTGCGGCGGCATGGCGGAGGGCGTGGGTTAAGAAAGATGGGGAAACGGGTCGCGTCGCGGACACCGAATCGCATACTGTACTCAATGGAAGAGCTTGTGGTGGTCTTGGCGTAGTCGTGCGCGTGGGGTGTGTGGCGGCGGGCCGTGTGCTGCACGCGGGCCATGCACGGGTCGCTGTCGTCACAGGCAAGGCGGGGTGCCGAGGTGCCGAGGCGGCCAGGGGTGAGGGGGGTTGGCAGGCAGCGTTGTATCCAGTCGTTGCCATCAGAGGGGCGTCCTCAAACGCACTTCCCTTTCCCCCTTCCCCTACCTCCGCGCCCCCCCCCCACTCACGCTCGTCGTATGCGTTTTTCTTTTCAACGCACAGGAAGGAGCTTCGCGTGAGCGTGTCGGAGCTGCGCAAGGCGGCGCAGCTGGATATGCACGTGGGTGGGGGTTGGGGTGGGGTGGAGAGGGTGGGGGTGGCGGGGGGAGGATATGCACGTGAGCAGCGGCGTGAGGGTGGGCTCGCGCCCCCCCCCCCGCGCGGCCCCCGAAAGGGGGCCCAGGTGAGCAGAGGGCGAGAGACCTTTCCGGGGGCCCAGACCCCGCCGTAAACAGCGGGAAGCGCGGTGGCGGGGCGGCGGGGTGGTGGATGGGGCGGGGCGGCGGTGGGGCGCACGTTTAGGGCCCGCCCCCGCCGCACAGCGACCATCACGTGCATGTGCTTGGCCCTGCCCCTGATCCTGGCGACCCCTCTCTGCTTCCCCCCATGTCCCCCCCCATGCCCCCTCCCCCTCCTCCCCCCACCTCCGCCCCCCCTCCAGGCCAACCCCATCGACTACGCGCTGACGGGCCACTCGGCCGCCCGGGTGGCTGCGGGCGCGGGGGCGGGTGGCAGCGTGCTGGGCAGCAAGCCGCCGGGGAGCGTGCTGGGCGCCAGCGTGGTGGGTTACGGGGAGGTTGGGGGGGTTTGGGGGAAATGGACCGGGAGGTTGATTCGAGGAATTTGTAGGGTTCTAGGAACAGGGCGGGCGGCGTGCTGGGCGCCAGCGTGGCGGGTGGCGACTGGGAGGTGGCGTGGGTGGGGTGGGGGTGGCGGAGGTGGGCGGTTTACGTCGCGGAGTGAGGGCGAGGCTCTGGGTGATGTGGATGTGGATAGGAGGGAGGGTGCGTTCCAACGTGCCCCCTCCCCGCCTCCCTCCGGAGAGGTCCTTCCCATTCCCATTCCCCCGCGACACCCCCCCCCCTCCCGCCGAGAGGCCATGTATGCCCCCAGGGCTCCCGGGGCTGGACGCACCCCCCCTTCAACCCCTTCCTCCCACCGCCCCTCACGCCCCTCCAGCCCCGGCCCGGCCCCGCCCACGAACCGAGTGTGCTCCTCCTCTACCCCATATAAAACAGCAATACCAACACCGGGCGTAGGTCCGGCGTAGGTCTCGCGTAGGGGGGAGTCCCGGGAGTTCCGCCGCGGCAAAAGCCGCGGCGCCCTAAGGGGCCCTTACCCCAGGCCCTTCCACCCCAACCCATTCTCCCCCACCCCCACCCCCAACCCTCCAACCCCACCCAGGGAAGGCATGCGCCTCAGGCTTCTCTCGACAGAACGCCTTTTGTAATTCTTATCCCTCCTCCCCCCAAAAAATACACCCATTCCACCCCCCAGCTGGGCAGCAGCGAGGACCCTGGGGACCGTGAGGAGGTGGGCAGCACCGCCGCCGCCTCCGACTTCGGGCTCGCTACCGGGCTGGCGTTCGGAGTGGGCGGGCCCGGCAGCATCGCGGCGTCCAGGCAGAGCCGGTCTACCTTCCTGTCCGCGTGGTCCAGGTAAGGGGGGGGGCGGCCTTTGGGGGGTATTAGGTAAGGAGTGCAGGTCGCGAATCGCGGGCGGAACGGAATGCGGGCACTTGTGGCGGTCTTGGCTTCGTTGGAGCTGACCTGCGAGACTGCAACGTCCCCAAGGGAAAGGGGATCTGAAGGTTGGAAAGCCAAGGGGGGGCGGGGGGGCGGGGGCGTGGGTCGGGGGGGAGGGGGGCTGGGTGGGGGGGGGG
>LSYV01000028.1:810056-820593 GCA_001584585.1 Gonium pectorale | reverse complement strand
CTACCACCGACTACCGACACTACCACCACTACCGCCACTACCACCACTACCACCACTACCACCACTACCACCACTACCACCACACTACCACCACTACCACCACTACCACCACTACCACCACTACCACCACTACCACCACTACCACCACTACCACCACTACCACCACTACCACCACTACCACCACTACCACCACTACCACCACTACCACCACTACCACCACTACCACCACTGCCACCACATGGTATGGCGAGTGGTCGGGCGGTGGCTCGTGGCCGCTCGGCTGCTCCCTCCCTAGTGCCCGTAGCGCGACTTCTCTTCTTCGCACCAGCCCGGCCCCCGGCCCCCGCCCCCGCCCCCACCCCCGCTCCCCGCCCCCGTCCTACCGCCCAGACGACCCTCCTTGGCGGCTCGGCCAGCCGCGTCGACGGCAACAACTGCATCGCCACGGTGTCGCTCAACACCACCTGCACCGCCTGCACCTGCTCGGGCGGCTGCTTCAAGCCGCGCCCGCCGCCGCCCCCCCCGCCGCCGGCCCCGCCCTCGCCCTCGCCGCCGCCCCCCATGCCGTCGCCGCCGCCGCCGCCGCCCAGATCACGTCCCTCTGTCTGTGCAGGTGTCTCCTTTTTGTTGACCGTAGCGGTACGGTAGGGACATGCCACGCCATGCGGCCGCCGGTGACATCGACATGCCGATGACCCAGCACGACACCGTACGCGGCTGACGGCGAAAATGTCTGGGCCGTGTTAAGTGACTATGCGCGGCGACGAATGCGTGTTGATGTACGAAACGTCGGCAGCGCGTGTGCACGGTCCTGGAGCGCCCGGTTGATCGGCGCGAATGCATGCCAGCGGCTGGCTTCGGGGGTTGCTGATCACGTCCGTCGGCTTTCGCGGTATGGCCTGACCCCTGACGCCAGTATTCCACCGGGACTCTCAGCCGTCGTGCGCGCAGGGTCCTGCGCATTTATACTTAGGAGATGCGGATGATGCTTTATATCTCAAGATTAATTGTGTCCGTGCATGCATGGCGCCCGAGCGCGCCCCAGTGTACAACTCTTGGGCCCTTGGCTTTATCGCTGTCGCCTCGTTCCTTTGCCCCGTTTCCCCGAGCCCGTGCACGTAGGACCCGCTGCCGTACCCGGCCCCCTCCATCTCGCCCGTGCGGACCACAGCCCTTCTCTCTACGGGGACGGAAGTGCTTTGGCCTGCTTCTGCGCGCCAACCATGTCCACATGCCCGCGACTGCTTCGAGCGCCGACGGTACCTGACTCCGTGTTTTCGTTGTCCATTCCAGGTCTGTATTACGCCACTCGGCGGTTCGGGGGTGTGGGCTGGGCGCGCCGCGACTGGTAACCGCTGGCCGCCGATGGACTGGTCGCACCGTCGACCGCTCGCTGGACCCTCACACCCTCGCCATGTCGTCAGGTAACTATCAAGGTGACACACACCGGGAGGGCCCGTTTGCTCGTATACCTCGCCCGCCATGCCCTGTACTCGGCGCCCTGCTGGAAACATCACACCCCCGGGTGTGTATGTCCGTAGAGGTTGCCTTACGCGTTCCTGGTTCTCTTTTTTATAGCTGGCGTCAGCTATGCCGCAAAAGCGACGTACAGCCACGACATAGATACCTTCGTGCGGCCTAGAGGTTGTCAGAAAACAGAAGCGGAAAGACGGAAGCCGCCTCCACTGACATTCACGCCACAAGGCACGGGTTTTTTAGGTGTAGGGTTTGTTGTTGCTGAGCGTTAGGCGGGCGTCAGGCTGGCCGGCTATGATGGCGGAGGCACCGAGGGCCACGGGCCCAACGCAGGCGGCTGATGCAGGCAGGCAGGCACGTAGGCAAGCAGGCGCCCGAAACCCGACCAGAAAGGCTCGTACACGATCGATGCCAGAGGTGCCTGAATTAAGAGAAATCTGCAGAGAAAGAGGGTGCATGCAGGAGGGGCCCGGGCAACGTCTGCAGCGCGTCTGCGGCGGCAACGAAACATGACATGCGCAACCGGAGGTAGAAGGGTGCTTGCCAGCGGGCAAACCATGGTTACCCTGCGGCGACAACAGCGGATGACCTGGTACATCTTGGTCCTCTACGTCAGAAGACCGGTGCGGGACGTGTTAGAGCTTAGAGGGAACTGGGGCCGCGCGCAGGCGAAAAGCTGCTACATGCCGCTGCCCAGCCTGTCCCAGGTGCACACGCCGCAGCATGTCGCTCACACGGCAAGGCACAATTATGACAAGGTGGCAGGAAAAACGAGAAATCTGCAGAGAAAGAGGGACCCCCCCCTGTGGTTTTCTCGTATGATTCCTATGGAGCCGGGCCGTTGGCCGGCCAGGCATTGGCAGGGCACGCAATCGCAGAGTAGGGCGGAGTGGCGCGCGGCAAACGTGCGCTAGCAGCTTGAGACGTAGCTCATCCAGGCCTTGAAGGCCCCGGTCTTGGCCTTGGCAACGAGTGTGCGTGACTGGCCCATTCAGCCCGCGCGAGCCGACCCCCGGGTCCTTGAACCTCGACAGCAGTTGGTTCTCTTTTACAAGCCGCACATGTGTGTTAAGTATTGGTGATGGCAAGCATGCCATATTGCATGGAAGGTTGCGAAATGCGTACAGCGGAACCAAACACTGCGGAGCCACACGCAGCCGTTTGCTCGTGCGAGCATTATAATCAGTAGCTTAGCCCCAATAGAAGGAGCCAAGACAAGCTCTACCGGCTTCGACACGCTTGGAGCTGTAGGGGCCCAGCAGAGCCCATAACTCTGCCGCAGACCTCGATCACATAGACAAGACTTTAGCAGCTAAAGCATAGCTGCGTGCCAAGCGGAATCGGGCAACGGCTTCCAGTTTGGGTGGCCCGCCCTGTTGGGGCCAGCCCGCAGCTTTATATCTGAACAAGCTGATCTAGATCAGGAGGACACGACTACTTTTCACAGCTAGCGGCCGGGCGGCGCGGGCGGAAGGCGAACTTGGGCTCCTTGGGCTGCGAGGATGGCGGATCGCAAGCCCATCGAGCTGGCGGAGGGATGGAGCTTTATGGAGGCGAGCAATGCATGAAGCGGGTGGCGTTGCGGCCCGGAAGGGTTTTTTGCTCGACGATTACAAAGCCGTTCTGGGAGCCTCTTAGGAGCCTGAATTGTTGCATGGTCTCGGGTACAGACATCACTCGACACTGCGAGCATCTAGGACATCGTGGGGGTCAGGATCTGTGACCGCATCTCTCCCCGCTCTTTCGCCCAACAGAAAGGCATCCAGAAGCTCATCCGCCTGCTGGAGGGCGAGCAGGAGGATCAGTTCAACGCTGAGCAATATATGCACCTGTACACGTAAGCGGGGGAATGGGCACGCATGGGTTTCGTGGGTGACAGTGGGCCAAGGTGCCGTGCGTCACGCGGATAGACACCAGCTTGGTCGATTAGTTTACAATTCTGCATCAAAGCCATGTTGCTTACCTGCATGCCCACCTGCCGCCGCTGCCCTCGTGCAGGACCATCTACAACATGTGCACGCAGAAGCCGCCGCACGATTACTCGGAGCAGCTCTACGGCAAGTACCGGGAGGCGTTCAACAAGTACATTAACGAGAAGGTACGCAATCGGTGTTGCATTGGGGCGTTTGAGAACCACGGGCTGCAGGAAGGAGGGGACGCACGGATCCGTGTCTCTCTGGTTTCGGTCACCGTGAAGCGGGATGGCCGGTGGCTGGCCGGTGCATGATCTTGCAGCTCATCTGCACCTCAGCACCGGGCATTGGGCTTGGGGCGCGGCATGCAGCTAGCGTCCTGGACCCAGCCTGCTTGCCCAGTGGCACTGCCATCCACCGGCCGGCGAGGCGCCGTGCCTTTTGACGTGCCTTCCGCGCAGCACAGGGTCGGCCATATGAATCTCAGCAGGGAGGGCACGGCTGAGCCCCAATCCCGTGAACCTTTCGCCGCGCAGCCAGCCGCGGCGTCCGTGTCCGCTGGCCCCCCTCTCCGCCCTGTACCTCCAAACACTTTCCCTTTTTATCATATTCACACGTCCCTCCTCATTAACCCTTCCATCTGCGAGCACCGCCTCTCAACCCAACAACCCCATCAAACCCACCTCTCACAAACGGAGCCTCATCACTCCTACCCTCTATGATGGTCCCAAACTCCCCCAGGTGCTCCCCTCCCTCCGCGAGCACCGCGACGAGGTGCTGCTCAAGGAGCTGTACACGCGATGGGGCAACCACAAGCTCATGGTGCGCTGGCTCAGTCGCTTCTTCAACTACCTGGACCGGTGAGCATGCACGCACGCACGGGCCGGCGGCGAGGTGGGAAACACATGCGATGGGCCCTGGGCGGCTGAGTTATCGGATGGATTCGGTTCTGGTCTCGGGCGCGTTTCGAAGGCGTGGCTATGCTGCGTGCTGCGCAGGCAGTCGCTTGGTCGACGACCTAGAGCGATGCGCTCTTGGCGGGAGGGAGGGGAGTTGGGTCCTCGGACCTTGGGATCTGCGGTTCCGGGTAGCCAGTATTACGTCCGGCGCCGCCAGTGGCGCGGTTGGGCCGCTTGAGTTATCCATGCGTCAAAAACGTCCTTTGGGCCGTTCCGGGAGGGGGAGGGAGGAAGGGGAAGTCGTGCCTTCTGGCGCGGATGTGGAGGGGCGAATACTGATGCACCAAACTATGCTACGCTGCGAGCATTTGCTGCCGTGCTTCCGGGTTTCTGGATCCTGAGTGGCGGCCTTGCCGAGGGCTGGGTAACTGAGTACAGCCGCCTGGGCTTGTGAGCCGGGAAGGACACGCATGGGGGCTGAATGGAAAGGATCTGGGTTGCCTGAGGCAAGCGCAAGCTGTTTGCGTTAATAATCGCGCGCTCGGGCGGTGACACAGGGTCGAGTTAGGCAGCGTCTGGGCTCATACCGTGCCGTGCGTAACGGTCGGAGAGGGGAGCCGAGCTGGGTTAGGGTACTGCGAGGGCTGGCGGAATGGACCAGGGCATGCCAGCGCACCGGCAGCGTCTGACCGGTCCGGTAGCCACAGCGTGCGCGCGATGGCGGCTCTGGCTGCAGGATGCAAGGACATTCTCCGTCATTTGCCTCACCCGCGGCTACCATTGACTGCTATGGGTCGCTATGGGTCGCAGTCAACTGCTTGCCGCATGCGTTGTTGTGCTCCTGAATATGCTGACCTGCTAGCGTCCGCGTGTCTGCCGCCCCACTTGTCCTCGCCCCGCGCCCCCTCCCCCGCGCCGGGTTTATGCCGGTGCCAGTGTGCGTTGTCGCCAAACCTCATCGTATGCGCCCATACTCCCTCCCAAACGTTGGCCCCCCTCCCCCTGCCCTCCCCTCCCCTGCCCTACCACCCAGGTACTACGTGCTGCGCCACTCGCTGCACCCGCTCAAGGACGTGGGCCTCCTGTGCTTCAAGGGTGAGCGGCAGGGATGTGGGAGCGGGGTGCCGGCTGCCGCGGCCCGGCGGGGCCGAAAAAGAGAAGCGGAAGAGGATGTGTGTGACAAACAATGAGGGCCGGGGCACCGTTCCCTCCTAGAAGGCATTTGGACACAGGATGGGCCGCTGCGTTTGGGCAGGGCCTGGGGAGACTAAGGAGGGCGTAGTGGTCTTACACAGAGGCGTATCGTTTCACGGGAAACCAGCCGCGGCTGGATCCTCCACGAATCCTAGTTGGCATACCGTGCGTCAGGTCATCAACTGGGGTAAGGCCGGGCGCTCGCGTCCCCCGCTGCAGTAACAGTGACGAGGCGATCAATCGCGCCCCGGATTCTGGGGTTATTTCGTGCGTGACATGCGCGGCTGTGTCGGCGTGTGGGGTCTAGGGGTATGTGGCGCTCGAGAGGCTCCAAGGGATCCCATCCGGAGTTGATGCAGTCAAGCTGAGCGACATGGCCAATTGTGAAGCACGAGAGGGAGGGACTGTCCGAGGGCGGTCCGGGGCGGCCCTCGTGCCCACTTCCTCGCACCCGGCCAGGTCATCAAGACGCGCAAACAATCCTTCGCTGTTAGAGGGCGAGTCGCCGGACGGTCGTGCCTTATCAGCCCCTTGTGCGCAACCCCTCACCAACCCCTCCCTTCACGCACGTGCGCACACCACCACACAGCTACATCTCCAGTAATCGCAAGGCACCAGCCGGTCCCTTCCCATTCCCTCGTCCTCCGTCCCCTTCCCCCTCCCTGCGCGACTCCATGCGCGACCGTCATCGTACCGCCACGGACCGAGTCACCCTCGTCCCTCCTCCCTCGCTCCCCCCCTCGCTCGCTCATCCTCCTCAGACCTGGTGTACATTGACATCAAGAAGCGCGCCAAGGACGCGGTACTGACGCTGGTGGAGCGCGAGCGCGAGGGCGAGCTGGTGGACCGCGCGCTGGTGAAGAACATCCTGGGCATCTACATCGAGCTGGGCATGGGCGGCATGGAGTGCTACGAGAAGGACTTCGAGGAGTTCCTGCTCACCGACACGTCGGGCTTCTACCGCCGCAAGGCGTCGCAGTGGATCGAGCAGGTGCGGGGCCGGGGCGGGGGGGGGGGGTTGGGCTGGGCACCACCGTCCCCCTCGATGACACCCAAGGTGTTGAAATGAAACGACGCATAAGACGAGCGTAAGCGCGAAAGTGATGGTGTCGTTGTAGGACCCAGCTCCAGAGGTACCGTAGTCGAAGGAGTGATGTCCCTGCACGTCTGGTTGGCGGCGACCACCACCGTAGCCCCCGATGTGTGTAGTCGTCTGGGGTGTCACGTGGGCGCCGCGGGGCGCCATCGCTGGCACCCGAGGGGCGTCACCGCGGCCGCCAACGGGTGCTGCCGTGCCCCTGGTACGGGGTCTTTCCGCCGCTGCTCCGGGCCACTCTTCGAGCCCGTGCTCACACAGCTCGCTCTCATCCTTTCAATGTTGTCTCCCTCGGTATCCATTAGTCGGTACCGGCAACACATGCGCTTGCAGAACTCCCCCCCTCGCCGCCTTTTGGGTCCTCACGGCCAGCGCCTGCGCCGTTGCATGCGTCTAAGAGCGTTCCTTTTGGGCCCTCCCCTTCAACCCGTATTCCGTGACCATCAACCCTCAACAGGACTCGTGCCCCGACTACATGCTCAAGGCGGAGGAGTGCCTGCGGCTGGAGGAGGAGCGCGTGGATGCCTACCTGCACGCCTCCTCGCGGCCAAAGCTGCTGCGCGAGGTGGAGGCGGAGCTGCTCACCGCCTACGAGCAGCGCCTGCTCACCAAGGAGCACTCGGGCTGCTCGGCTCTGCTCAAGGACGACAAGGTGGGCAGGCGGCTGGGTACAAGGTTGAAGGATTGGGGAGAGACGTTGGCGGGGCTGGCAGCAGGTGTTTTGGGGTTTGTTGGCGGAGCTCCGGCGCTGGGGTTGTGTGCGGGCGCGGGCGCGGCTGCTCGCCACTGCGCACTGTGCCGTGGTGCTCTTTCGAGGGGGCCAAGATGGCCCTCCAGCAACCCTGATTGCTTGAAGCATGGGGCCGTGCGCGCGCACAACAGTGCGAACGTGCGTCATCGCTCATGGCCGGTCGCCTTGCACGGAAAAGCAGCAAGACTACGTTTCCGGATCCTGGCGTACACCCGCTGCCCCGGCACAGGGGTACAGTGGGCCGTCGCACTTCTACTCGTGCGCCGACGATTTTGGCCCCAAGGCAACCCGTCGACCCGCTCCCGGCGCTTCCCTCGCCTTCCGTGCCACCTCCGCTGACGGAGGACTTGCCCTACCCCTCTCGCGTGTGTCCACCCTAACCCCCTAAGACCCCTTCCCCTACCCCGATCCGTCCGCCCACAGACGGAGGACCTGGCCCGCATGTACCGCCTGTTTGCGCGCATCCCCAAGGGCCTGGACCCGGTGGCGGAGATCTTCAAGGAGCACGTCGACAGCGAGGGCATGAAGCTGGTCAAGGAGGTGGGCGGGATGGCGCCCATTGCCGAGGGGCGGGCCGGGCGCAGACCTGGGGCCGAGCGCGGCCAGCCGCCAACCAGAGTACACACACTTGCGTTTAGAACTGTTTTGTCGTATAACTGTTTTGAGCATGCCGTTACGCATACATGACACACACTTGCGCTGGCAACCCACCGCGTCGGCCTCCCTGTCGCCTGAGCAGTGTACACAGAAGCAGCCAGCCAGAGCACACACACCTCGTCGACCTCCTCCACGCCTGCTGCCCGCAGCACCCTGCACGTTTGCCCTCCGTCAGCCCTTTTCGTCATCGGTAAAGACTTGCCGCTGCGACCAAGGCATTGTTTTGCCGCATGAGATTGCGCGCGCAACAGCTTCCAGCACCACACCCGCAAGGAGCGTAGTAAACCCTTCCCGGCCACGCCCTCCCCCCCCGCCAATTACTGAACCCCCCCCCCCCACTAAAACACAACTAACCCTTGCGCCCTGCCGCCAATTAGGTCACCGAGGCGGTGGAGCTGGCCAAGGAGAAGGCCGCCAAGGCGGGCCCCTCGCGCGACAGCGGCTCCAGCGCGGAGCAGCAGTACGTGCGCGCGGTGCTGGAGCTGCACGACAAGTACCTGGGCTACGTGGGCTCCTGCTTCGCCAACTCGTCGCTCTTCCACAAGGTGGGTGAGGCGCATGTGCGCCTGCGCGTGCTCGTGTTCGTGCTCGGAAGCGTGCTCGGCAGCGCACACTGCGTCACGCGACTGCGACCTCACGCCTGAGCGCGGCTTGCGCTCAGCCGCTGAAGCGCAGCCACATACCGTCCGCACGCATGGCGGTGACGGTCCAGCGCCGGGTTGATCTCAGTAAGGGGGGATGCCCTAGTTGGGGGCGTGGCTCGATGGCACCACGAGCGCGTAGGATAGACTGGCCGTCCGCCCTGCGGATTCGCATAGAGCTCTCCCACAAAAGGAAGAGGCGTGCGCGCTTCCCCCCGCCCGGACGCTGTCCCTAGTCGACCACGCCACGCCCTCGGACTGTTTGTTCCCCCCGCCCGTCGCAAACCGTAGCCACAGTGAACGGATGCTGGCCACATTCGCTGGACGCGCCCGCCCGCATGCGGACTCGGGCATGTTATTTGACACGGCCCCCCCCCCCGGGGTTCGGTGTTCGCGACGCGGCCCGTTTCCATTCTTCATTACTCTCTCCTCCAGCCGATAGCGCCCGCTTGCACACTGCCAGCACCCCCACCCCCCAGCGCTTGTGCCCACGGACTGTACCCTTTCCCTCAAGTTCCCTCCCCCGCCGTCCCCCGCTGACCCGGACACCCGCAGGCGCTCAAGGAGGCGTTCGAGGCGTTTGTGAACAAGGCGGTGGCGGGCTCCACCAGCGCCGAGCTCATGGCCAGCTTCTGCGACAACCTGCTCAAGAAGGTGCGCGCCGCCGACCGCGGAGCCGTTGCCTGTGGACTGTGAACGAACTGCAACTCTTCTCGGCGAAACGTCGACCTTCGTCGGGGACTTCGTGATCGGCGGTCGGCGCGCCACCGAGCCAACCGCGGACCGTGGACACGCGACCAGTTAAAACGTCGGCTGTGTTTTTTTGTGTGTAGTGATGGTGCTGGCCGGCCTCAGCTTGCCTCTCAGCCCCTCAGGCCGTATACCCGAATCGCGTGCTCGCACGCCCAGCTGACCTGCTAAGTGCTCAAGTGCACCCTTTACACTTTTTGCGCGGCCCCCGCCTCACCCCAACCCCCCTCTCCCCCCCAACCCCACGCTTTCGGACTGAGTTATTCCCCCCCAACCCCACCCCACTCTTCTAAACCCCACCCAGGGCGGCTCCGAGAAGCTGTCGGACGAGGCGATTGAGGAGACTCTGGAGAAGGTGGTCAAGCTGCTGGCCTACGTCAGCGACAAGGACATGTTCGCGGGTGGGTGCTCCGAGGGGCGTCAGGCGGGTTGTAGGCTGTGAGATAATGGATCAAGAAAGGATATGGAGCCGTTCAGGGTGCACAACGAAAAACAGTTATGTTGTTCGTTGCAGGGTGCAGGTGGGCAGGCAGCACGCCGTGTGGGCCGCGTGTTGCCCGAGGATGCCAGGGCTGCGAAGGTGCACGCACTCGGGCGCCACGTTCGTAACGTGACGTCCGCCGAAACCCTGCGGCCATGCCCGTAGCCGTGTTCCTGGATGCAGCGCACCGGCCCGGCGTGCGGGGGGCGGGGGCGGCTCCCTCGCCCAGCAGCCCGCTGTCCCTGCCCGTCCATTAGCCTCCTTGCCCCAACACGCAGACGTCGAGTTTCAGCCCCGTTGCCCCCAACCCCGTTGCCCCCAACCTACCCCGCTGCATGCAGAGTTCTACCGCAAGAAGCTGTCCCGGCGGCTGCTGCAGGACAAGTCGGCATCGGACGACCACGAGCGCTCGCTGCTGTCGCGCCTCAAGCAGCAGTGCGGCGCGCAGTTCACGTCCAAGGTGTGTGTGTGCGTGTGTGTGTTGAAAAGGAACAACGCATACGACGAGTGTAAGCGCGAAAGTGACGGTGTCGTTGTAGGACCCAGCTCCAGAGGTAGTCGAAGGGGCGATGTCCCTGCATGTTCGTTCGGCGGCGACCACCACCATGGCCCCCGATGCGGCCCAGGATTCTCTCTGGGGTGTGTATGTGCGTGGGCAAGGCGCGGAGGGAGGGGGGAG
>LSYV01000028.1:794120-809157 GCA_001584585.1 Gonium pectorale | reverse complement strand
CCTCTTCAGCTCCCCTTGCCGGCCCCCCTACTCTAACCTGTTTTTTTCCAAACCCCCGCCCGCGCCCGCAGGAGAAGAGCCGCAAGCTGTCCATCGACCTGTCAGTGACGGTGCTCACCACGGGCTTCTGGCCCACCTACAAGTCCATCGAGGTGGCGCTGCCGCGGGAGATGGTGGAGGGCGTGGAGGTGTACCGCGAGTACTACGACACGGACGCCAAGCACAGGTGGGCGCGATGTACTGTGAATTACACGCCCAATTCATTGCATGCTAAGACAGGGTGGGAAAGATGTTGCTGGAGGCCGCAGCCGGCGGGTTTGCTGTCGATCGGTCCTGGCTTCATGCGGAATGGTTCGGATGGGGACTGCGGGCTGCGCGAGCCACCTGTCGCAGCCGCCCTGCGCCCCACGGCGAGGAGCGCCAAGGCCGCGCGATGGGGCCTAGGGGTGAAGGGATTGGAGCGCTTCCCGCCCCCCTCCCCGCTGCCATGACTGACCCATGCTGACCCGCCCGCCCGCCCGCCCGCCCGGCCGGCTGCAGGAAGCTGACGTGGATCTACACGCTGGGCACGGCGGTGCTCCGCGGCAACTTCGACTCCAAGCCCATCGAGATGCAGATGAACACGCTGCAGGCGGCGCTGTGCATGCTGCTGAACGACGTGGACGAGCTGTCGTACAGCGAGGTGCGGCACGGGTGCGCCGCACGCGCCTGTTTGCAGGGACCCATGTGGTCTCGCAATTGCGATCGCCCAACGCGAACGCGTTGTGCACTGCCTTGTGGGGGGCGTGGTTCACTCTGTGCCGCGTGCAGCAGGCGGCCCGCATGGGTACGGAAGTGGTCAAGGCACGCTAGCGACGACCCGTTCCAGCATGCATTCAAATGCTCGGGGCCACTAACCCCCAGCCCGCAGGTCCAGAAGGACGCCTTCCAAGCCACTGAACCATTACCTTGCCTCCCCCCTCTCACCTCCCCCTCCGCCCCTCCGCCCCCGGTCCGCAGGTCCAGGAGCGGCTGCGCCTGCCCGACGACGACCTGCAGCGCCTGCTGCACAGCCTGGTGTGCGCCAAGTACAAGGTCATCAAGAAGGACCCCGAGGGCAAGACCATCGGCAAGAACGACAAGTTCAGGTGGGGTGGGGGGCTCGACCGTCCCTACGGTCCGCCTGGGTGTCGTTGGGAGCTGCCCAGGGTGATGCCCCACGGCGACGGCCCATCAGGGAACGCAATGCCCGGCTGTTCCGCTGTCGTTGACCCGACCCCATAGCCCTCTGTCCCTGACCGGGATCTTGTTCCCCGGCTGTTTCTGAGATCTGGAGGCGTGAGATGGACTTGACCCCCCGTGAAGGGGAATGCAGGCAAGGAGCATGAGCACGGGGCGCGGTGCATCTCACGCCTCCTGTGACCCGCCTCCCCGCGTCTTCGTTAACCGGCCCCCCCCCCCGCCTTCCCACACCCGCAGCTTCAACTCGCGCTTCACGGACAAGATGCGCCGCATCAAGATTCCACTGCCGCCGCTGGACGAGAAGAAGAAGGTGCGAGCGTCTGGGGGGTGGTGGCCATGAGGGGCAGGGGCAGGGGCGGCCGGGTGGGGACGGGAAGTGCGGGGTCCTGAATGCCGTCGTGGAGGTCGCGGCCGCGGTCGCTTACGCGAGCCGCCGTCTGGCTCGCCGCTGACTCTTGGTAGCCACTGCGGGCGATCACTGCCTCGCCAACCGCTTCCGCCCAACCTCCCAACTGCCAATCGCCAGGTGATGGAGGACGTGGACAAGGACCGCCGGTACGCCATCGACGCCGCCATCGTGCGCATCATGAAGAGCCGCAAGGTGGGTCCGCCGGGTCCGTGTTCTGGGTGCGTGTGCGGTGTGAGCAGGGTCGGCAAGCGGTACGGGGCGCGGCACCGGGTGAGGGCTGGCCGGCTGGGTGCCAACTGCTACCGTGGACGAGAAGGGGCCCACTGCGCCATGCCGTGGCACGTGGAGGCAGTGGCGGCGCTTTGTGCGGGATCGGAACCGCCCCCCAGTGCCCCCTCCCAGTGCACACGCCGTAGCTGCCCTGTTGCTACCTGCGGCAGACGCGGCGTCCGTGAACGAGATCCGTGATGGGGGAGCTATCGCCCCCTCGCGCACATTCCCTCCATCGGCACACGGCATGCCTTCCGCTGCACCTGTCGCTGCCGCCGCCACCACACCTTGAAGACGCTCCGGCTCACTCTCCATCCTGCTGAACCTCGCCTCTCCTTATCTTCCCCCTCCTCCGTCCGCCTCTCTCCGCCTCCTCCCCCTCCCCAACATCAACAGGTCCTGCAGCACCAGACGCTGGTGATGGAGGTGATTCAGCAGCTGCAGCGCATGTTCAAGCCCGACCTGAAGCTCATCAAGAAGCGCATCGAGGACCTCATACAGCGCGAGTACCTGGAGCGCGACAAGGACAACCCGACGCTCTTCAAGTATCTCGCCTAAAGCGGGCGGCAGCTGCCTGCTTGGGTCGCGAGAGGAGGAAGGAAGGCGAGGGGAGGAAGGCGGTGGAGGAGGCGGTGGGGGATGGGTACTGGCGCCGGCCTGCCGGGCGGGATGGGCGGCGGCCGGGGAAGAAAGGGTGGCTGAGTGGCGAGGCGAGAGCGAGGCGCGACTCCTTGCCGCGCCTGGGGCGCGCTGGCTGGCGGGCGGAGGGTGCAGGAGGGCAGGCCGCGTAAGCGCGATGGGCTGTCTGGTGGGCTGCCTGTGCGGCGTCAGCTCCGAGCTGTGAGCGCAGGCAATTCAGTACGGCGCCTGGCTGCTGTACGGCGGCGGGGCGGCTGCGCCTGCCGACACATGTGGCTGGCGGCCGGGCGGGGGGCCTCCCGCCTGCGGGTTGAGGTGCAGCAGTGCAAAGCGGCCCGTTCCATGCGGCGGTCCCGTGTGGGGCGGGATCGCGTGTGGATGGGTGAGTACACGCAAGTTGCTTGCTCGTTTGTGTGTGTGGTGGGGGGGGGACATCACTAGGCTGACGACGAGCAGGCCGAGGGGTGCATGGGCTCTGTGTGAGGTCCGTGGGTCGGTGGGGCGTGGCTGGTTCATTCGGGGTGCTGGTTCGGAGCCCAGACATGTGGCCGCTGCTGCCAGCTGTGCCCACCACGGCGGCAAAGGAGCATGTGGCAGACGGTCGGAGCGGTGCGGCTCGGCTTGTAGTGCGCGGCCTCGGGCAGCTGTGGCGTGGGAGCGGATCGGGGGGGGGGCGCTGTGCCCACCACAGCGGCAAAGGAGTACCGGTATGTGGCAGACGGTCGGTGCGGTGCGGCTTATGGTAGCGCCGTGGGAGCGGATGGGGGTGGGGCGCTGAACTGGAGGGCGGGTGCGTGTGTGGCTGTGGCCGCGTCGGCGCCATGTACGACGGTGTGTCCTCCTGCCTGCCTCGGGACGGCAGAACACGCCTTGGCTTAAAACTAGTGCGTAGATGCAAACATACATGTGCCGGTATGCATGCAAGATGTGGGTGTATATCTGTGTGTGTGTGTGTGTGTGTGTGTTGTTGTGGAAATGAACCGCAGGGTGGCAAAGAGCGCATGTTGCAGGCACACTCGGGTCGGCGTGCACACTGTGTAACTTCACCCATGCCACGGCCGTATCCCCAGTTTACGGCGTGCCTCGAAGCCTTAGCGCCATCCTGTGGCAGAGTACACAAGGACGAGGGTAAGGAGGACAGGGGAGTCGCGAGGCCGATTCGGGATGTACCATCGTGGGACTATTCCACACGATGTCAAGCATCCTTACTGTGTTTCGGGCGGGCGTTCATACACTCGGTATTTCCTCTCTTCAGACAATACACGGAGACCAGCTGCATTCGAGATGAAGCGCCCGGCCGCCAGCTCGTCGAGCCCTGGCCCGCCTGCTCCAGAGCCGGTTCCAGAGCCAAACAAGGTCCCAAACAGTGTCGATCAATGAATTCCGACTAATGCCACGTAGCAAACTGCACGTACTAATACGTACCTCAAATGCAATCTCTCTGGGTTCGCGCGCGCCGGCGGACAACAGCGAGCAGCAAGGTTACATCACGCACGTAGCTCAAACCTGACACCGCAACGCTACATACATAAGGCATGGCCGCGTCGGTCGTGAAGGGCCTCACTCTTCCGGACGCGCATGATCTGATGAGTCCGCCCGCTCAAGGCGCCGAGCGCATCGTCTTGCCTGAGCTGCCGCCAGAGATAACTGAGCACATCGCGAGCTTTATGGACCGCAACGAGGTCGCAGTCAACTTGCGGAGCGTCAACAAGGCCGCAGCAGCGGCTCTCAAGGGGCCCAAGCACACCACCATCCGCCTGTCCCGGCCCGTGGCCCCCCACGCCTTCGCGGCGCACTGGCTCTCATCCGGCGCCGCCCGGCGCCTGACTCTCGCCCGGCGAGAGGAGCTGCTGCGCCTCACGGCAGCCAGCGGCTCGACGGCCAACCTGGAGGTGGCGCAGCGGGCGACGGGTTGCCCCCTGACGTACGAGGTCTTCGAGGCCGCCGCCTCGTCAGGCAAGCTGGCCGCCTGCCGGTGGCTGCTGGAGCGGGGCTGTCCCACGAGCGGGATGCCAGGCACGAGCGGCCTCCTGGGAGCCGCGGCGCGCAACGGCCACCGCCACGTGTGCGAGTGGCTGCTCGGCCTTGACCTGGAGTGGGCGGCCCCGGGACCCCACGTCTCCGCCGCGTGCGGTGGCCACGTGGAGCTGGTGGAGTGGCTGCAGGGGCTGCTGCCGCAGCTGCAGACTGGGCCGTCCAGGCAACCGTGGCCCCCGGCCAACAGGCCTGGGGCGGTGCTGGTGGAGGCGGTGGCGCACGGCTGCGACCTGGCCGGCCTGCAGCGCCTGTGGAGCGGCTGGGATGCCGCCAGCATGGACGAGCTCGTCAAGTACCGGGCGCTGCTGGGCGCAACGTGCAGCCCCACGCCCGACTGGGCCGCCAAGGTGGAGTGGCTTGAGGCACAGGGCTGCCCGCGCGGCAGCGGCCGTGACACCACCGGCAACTACCTGGCGGAGAGGCACGCAGAAAAGGCAGCCGTGCGCGCCGACGCAGTGCCGCGCCTGACCTGGCTGCGCCGGCGGGGGTTCACCATGGGCCCGGGCGCCGCCATGGCCGCACTCAAGCGGGGGGACGTGGCGGTGCTGCAGCTCCTGCTGACGGAGGAGGCCTTGCGCCTGGGCCGGGAGTGGAGCAACGCCGCTGATGATGCTGCCGGTGGCAGTATCTTTCTGGCGCTGCACGCCGCTGGCTGGGCGCCAGCTCCTCCCATCGCCGCCAAGGTGGCCGTGCGTGGGGGCCAGCTGGCCGCGCTGGCGTGGGTGCTGGAGACGTTTGGCGAACGGGCGGTGGGCTTCAATGCAAAGCTGTTCTACTGCGCAGCTGCGTCGGGTAGAGTGGAGATCATGGCCTGGCTGAGGGAGCGCGGCTGCGCCTGGGACGCAACCGCGTTCCACGGCGCCGCGGGTTCGGGCTGCGAGGAGGCGCTGGAGTGGCTGGCGGAGCAGGGCTGCCCCCATGCCGGTGGGTTGTTGGGTGGGTTGGGCCCATTGGGCCAGTCGGCCACTGGCTGGTCATTATGTGTGTAAGGTAGTAGGTGTCTGTGGGACCCGCCCCCCTTCCACATCCACCAATTCGAAAACCGTGATGCGGGGCGCCCCGTCCGATCCGAGGCTGCTCTTGCCCGACGGTCATAGGCACGTGGGATGGAGACGTACGGCAAAACCAAGGCGCCGTAGTCCGCCCGCCCATCCGTGGGCGCAGTTCTATTTAAGATTACCGTCGTTTCACATACAGTCAGTTGCGTGTTTATGTACGGGGGAGTGCTGGCTGGGTACCATCTCGCTCAGGGAGTGCCCCTACCTACGCACCTCGGCATGCATGGCTTGCCGCATGCGTTTCCCGCCGTGTACGGGTACGGCACCTTGCTAACCCGCTTGCGAGAGAAGCATCTATGTTTCCGTACGTTTGCCTTCCCGCTTTTGGTTCTTCTGTATCACCGCCCCGCATCGCAGGATGACGGCTCACCCTACGTCCGTGCCTGCGCCAAAGGAAGCCATGATGTGCATCTGGAGGCCGCGCGCTGCCTGCGGCGGCTGGGCTGCCCCTGGGGCCGCAGAGGCGAGGTCCTCCTGAGGGCGCTCAGGGCAAACGCCCCCGTCTCCGCGCTGCGCTGGCTGCAGGCAGAGGGCTGCCCCTTCCCCACTCTGGCCAGCAGCGACCTGGCGGAGATGGTTCGGGCCGAGGGCTGCCTGTGGGCGATAGGGGCGCGGGCGTTCCTGGAGGATTACTACCGGGATGCGTGACCCCAGGGAGCAACGCGGCACGGTACCTACCGGCAGGGACGGGCGGGAAACAAAGCCGTCGCAGCCGCCGCAGCCGCCGCAGCTGATTCAACCGCAACCGCAGCCGCAGGAGGAGGAGGAGCAGCCGCAGCAGCCGCAGCAGCCGCAGCAGCCGAAGCATCAGGAGCCGAAGTAGGAGGGGCGGGCGGAGGAGCACCATAATCAGCCGGGGCGGGGGCGTGATGGTGCGCGAGGTGGTCGTGTGATGGTCGGTGTGGACGGAGTCGGCGAGTCGGACTGCGGGGGAGAGGGCTCGAGGCTAGAGAGTGGGGCGGCCCGGGGTTTGCAGTTTGTTTGGGGAGGGAGGGGGGGAGGGGGGCAGCGAACAGCGGGCGAGCGTCATCAGCGCCCGGCGAGGCGGCGGCGAGGCGGTGGCCAGGGGGACGCAGGCGAGCGCGGGCGAGAGCGGGGGGGGGGGTAATACGGAATGGGAAACGGGTCGCGTCGCGGACACCGAATCGCATACTGTACTCAATGGAAGAACTTGTGGTGGTCTTGACGTAGTTGTAGACGACCTGTGAAACTTCGACGTCAGCGACGAGCGAGCAGCGCTGCAGCGCACCTCCGCTGATCGTAGTCGGGGGGGGGGGTTGGCGGCGCGCTGGACAGCGTCTGGTGGGTGGGGAGGTGAGGATAGTGGGAGCGAGTTCACAGACGGGTGCGTGGGTGGACTGCGCGTGTGGGTGGGCAAATGCATACCGGTGGGTCGCTCGGTGGGTCGGTGGGTCGATCGGTGGCAGGCCGGCTGCAGGTCGGCAGATGGGTTCCTGCACGAACGAACATGCAGTCTGCCATTGCCGTACCGGCAGCGAGTGCGGAGCCGCCCGGACCACGACCCGGGCGCGGGAGCCGGCAGGGCGCTGCCACCGCCGCTGCGTTGGCCTCGGATCGCCTGTTTGGTGGTGCGTGTTTGGGTTTGAGACCGCGTTCATTCAGGCAGATGTTACAGACGCTGCGTCGTACTGTACGGTCGGCTAAGGCACGTAACTGCGGCGTGCCGTACATGCGGCGCCCGGCCCCGGCGGCCGCGCTCGACTGCAAGGCTGGTGGGGACCTCTCGGTGGTTAGCAACGAGAGGTCTCCAGCCCGCCCGGTGGCACCGAGCGCGCCCCTACGGGCGGGACGGCGGGGCGGGGCGCGCTCGGCGTGCTACGATGCCGCCCAAGCACAGCGGGTTGGGCGGGCGGCGCGGCGCCGGGACGAGCTGCCGCCGGGGCCGGGGCCGGGTGGGGGGTGTGCGTGCAAGGGAACACAAAGACCAGGTCCGGTGCGGGCGCTTGCAGGGGCCGCGGGTTGGTACGTCGCTTGCCTCGAGGGCCGGCGCCGTCATGCGCCTGCCCGTCGCACAGCTAGGGGCATACACGTCGTGTGGTTCTGTGGCGGCTGGCGTGGCCAGAGAGTTTGTTGTGGTGCGTTCTCATCACCCGGAAAGAAACGCTTGGGACGCATGACTCCCGGGGGTCGTTCCCGGGCACAAAATCCCGTTAGTGGAAGCTGTTGAAGCGACATGGCTGGATTGTGGGGTGTGTGGAGCCTGCGCTGTGCGGCGGCTGTCGTCTGTTCGCGCTATCCGCAGCGTTCTTGCCCGATCCGCGTGGGGGCGTCTTCCGCCTCCAAATGGGGCCGCGGTCTTTTGTCGCTTTGGTTTGGTTTTGGTTTGGTTTTGCAGCGGCTTGAAGGAGCGGGCGAGGCACCTACTTACCCATCTGTCCGGTCAGAACACGAGATCTTGTGTAATTCAAGCGAGCAGCGTTCGGCATGGGTACGGCCCTTCTGTCTATCGACGGCTGTCCATCACCACGGGCTTCTGGCCCACCTACAAGTCCATCGAGGTGGCGCAAGGCGAGGGGAGGAAGGAAGGCGGTGGAGGAGGCGGTGGGAGATGGAGGGGTACTGGCGCCGGCCTGCCGGTCAGGATGGGCGGCGGCCGGCGGGGAAGAAAGGGTGGCTGAGTGGCGAGCCGGGAGCGAGGCGCCACGCCTTGTCGCGCCTGGGGCAGGCGGGGATGGAGGCGCTGGATTGCGGGCGGAGTGTGCGCAACTACCTGTCTCACGGGCTCCCTGTGCGGCGTCAGCTCCGTACTGCGAGCGCAGGCAGTACAGTACGGCGCCCGGCTGCTGTACGGTGGTGGCGGCTGTCGGCTCAGATTGGTGCACATGTTGATTTTACCGTCACATGTCTTCGCATGATGCATTCGCTTGGTTTACCTTCGTGTTGCCTTGCCTCCATATTCGTCAGTGCCTTGCATTGGCGTGTACTATTATCGGCGTTCGGTCTGTTTCTGGTTCCGGTTGGTGGATTCAGATCACCGTACCGTTGCGTGTATTTGAGGCGAGCCAGCGCCTGGTGTCGCTGTCTCGTCTCACTCTTGGGCACCTGTCCCTTGAGTGGCAATGAGACCCCGTGCGCTTAGGGTGACCGTCTAGGCGTACGGTTACATGTAAGGTTGATGCCATTTTCCTCGCTTCCGTGACACCGTGACCAGCCAGCGCAGTCGCTTTCTCTGCATTTCCGCGCTCTGCGATAGCCGTGTGCACCTTAGCGCCGCAGGCTATACCTTAGCCGTTCGCCAGCGCGCGACATCCCAGTGAGACGAGACAGCGACAAGTGGGCGCGGCGGCTGCGCCTGCCAGGAGTGCCGTCAATCAGCCAATCAGGGGTGCAGTACCACAGCAGTGCGTTGGACTCAGCAGCGAGACGGCACGGCAAGGGCGAGACGGCGCATTTCCAAGTCCTACCATGCACGCAGATCGGACGGACGGCTATATCATACAAGGCTGCCTTACAGTATCTAGAAACGCGGAAAGCCTACCCGGTAGGGCATGCAAGGCCCAAACCGGGGGAAAAACAAGTCCGGATTTCACCTTGAGGTCCGGGTTTCGCTTTGAACCTCGGAGGGCGGCGTCCTTATGCCAGATCAAGCCCATACACTGCAATTCATCACGGGCTAAATCCGCCATGCATGCCCAACCAGCCAGGCAATCCGGCTTGTGAGGTCTGCTGGAAGCCCTACCCGGCGGTTGGCCCAAACCGGGGAAAATGCCGGGGCGAATTTCGCCTTTTTCCTGTGGATAGGTTACAGGCGGAGAGGCGAGAAAGGGCGCAGACAACGGGAGGGACATGCAGCCCTCCCGCGGACACCGCGGGACACCGCGCCCCCCCGCCGGACACTTTGATTTTGTCACTAGCAACCACCGAACCCCTGCCCTAACTACAGCGCACCACGGCAGCCAAGACCAAACACCGACGGCACACACAAGAAGAGAATGAAGGAACCCTGCACCTAAAGACCACAGAACAGGAAGGCAGAAAGCCATATCAGGTCCCTGACCCGCCCACGTTGACCCGCCCACGCCCGACTGACAGTCCTCTGTGTAGGGGTCCATGACGCGCGTGAAAACGGGGGGGGGGGCGGGGGTGAGCGGGACGCCAGCCACGTACAACACACACCGGCCACTGATGGTGGTCTCCGCCGCTGCGGACGGCATTGTGAGGGGGTCCCTGACACATCGACAACACCAACGGGGCGAGGGGCAGCGCGCCGCGGCGGAACGCGAGCAGAAATAAGAGGGCGTCCCTGACGCACTGACGGGATTGTGAAGGGGTCCCTGACGCATCGACAACACCAACGGGGCGAGGGGCAGCGCGCCGCGGCGGAAACGCGAGCAAAAATAAGAGGGGGTCCCTGACGCACAGGCACGCAGCACGCATCCCTGCCCCCGCCCCGCCCCCGCCAGGGCACGAACCAAACGTCCCTCCTTCCCCAGTTTGATTTTCCCAATTCGACTTTCCCTGAGCTTCTATTTATAACAAAGGAAAGGACAAGCTGACCACCAGGGCAAAAGAGAAACGAAAGGACCTGTGGAGCACAGGCAGCCCCCCCCCCCTAGCAAAAGCCCGCAATCCGAACCCATACCCCCCCCCTGCGACCCGCCGAAACAGAGCGGCCAACGGTACCTGCCCCAACAAGGGCTCCGTACCGCAAAAGACCCAGAAACGCAACGCTCCGCAACATCCACCACCAAAAACCCACCACACCCTCCGAATCCCAAGCCCAACCACCAAACCCAGCGGGCACCCTGCGACGGAGCGCAAGGCCCGCAGGCGACGACCTCGCCTCCCGCCTCCTGCTGCACATCGAAGGCCTTCTGAAGCTCCATAGCCGCCTCCGCCAATAATGCTCCGAGGGCCACCGCTGGTAGCGCGGTGGACTGGCTGGTCTCCATCGCAAGGTCCCGCCAGTAGTGCTGCAGATCCACACGCAGGTAGGGAAGCTTGGAGGGCGGCGTCCATGGATGTGCCAGATCAAGCCCACACACTGGGAATCGCGTTCTAATTCCGCAATGTCCAAACCGGCCATTTGGGTCGTACTATCTCAGTACGTACAATGCTTTCGCTTAACTCTCTTGCTTAGAACAATGTGGTGTTGTCCGCCCCTGCCTGCTGCGGCCTGGGTAGGGCCTGCGGTGGTGTAAGGGGCGGCAGGAGCGGCACCGGTGTTGCCCGCCGCTGCCGCCGCCTGGGTAAGGCCTGCCGGTGCATCAGGGTCGGTGGTAGCGGCACCGGTGTTGCCCGCCGCTGCCGCCGGAGCATAGAGCAGCTCCCCGTTGGTGTCTTCGTCCTGCAGCAAGCAACAACGACAACATACTTCTGCAACGAACTCCATGCACATTCGTACAGCCAAGCACAGGCATTCATACACATTACGGCAGTGCCATACACGTACAACGTGCCCATACTCACAGGGTCCTGCATCTCAGCATTATTAATGCGGCTGTAGTAGTAGTTGGGGTCGTGAAATGCGCTAGGTTAGCGAACTCATCGTCGTCGTTGCGTACAATCAAGGGATGGATGGGGGTTGTCCCCCTCGCTGTCCGTAGCGAGGTTATGGCTGCTTCCAATGTCACACATATTCATCATCGCCTACCTGGCTGCTGCATGGCTGCCCCATCTCGCGGCTGCCAACCTCGCTCGCTCGCTTGCATATGGAGCTGCCGTAACAGTGCCATTCCACCTTGTTGCCGTGGCCACCCGTTCGGCCCCCGGCCCCCGCCCTTCACCCCTCATCTGGATATGTATATCTCCGTCTCCGATGCATTCGGCACGCGTACCCGCCCGTGCGTGCAGCACATACACGGCGCATGCATGAGCGCGCGCGCAACCGGCAATAATTCGACACGCAGTTGATGTCGCCCACCTCCAATATGCTTGTGAATTCCAGTGCGTGCGAAGCGTCAATAATCGGGGTGCCACCACGTGGTGGCAGCAGACCATACAACCCCGCAATTGAAGTAAGCAGCTGACTTCCCGCTCGGCACCTAGCTATGGCGCACGCAAGCAGGTAGAAGAGAACCTTGACCCTGCCTGCTGCGTGCTGCCTTTTTCATTTGCGCTCCCCAGCAGTACAAGCAATAATTCGACAAGTTGTCGCTCTGTAGTATGCTTCTATTGTCCGAGTCGCTTGTGGTGTATTCTCAAGGAGCTCTGGGGGAGGGCAAACATGGTTGCCCTCGTGACCTTTTGCGAGGACCCTAGTAGACAGCTTACAGTGTTATCTAAGTTCCTGAAACGTCTGCCAATATTGTTATCTGTTCTCGGAAACGGCGGTGAGATAGAGAAGCTGGTGTACTGCACTGACACGTCGCGTATGCGTAACAAATTGCAACGATGATGTCAATTCACATCTCGCTATCAGTTGATGATTGCGGCGGGGGGGGGGGGGAATAAGGTCAACCTTAAGGGCCGCATACGCCGGTTTCGCTGCTATAGGGCTGTTCTATCCCAGCCCCGACAACGTCGCATCTTTGCAACAGTGTGCGCCAAGCTGGTGTTGGGAACCAGAAGGCGCCTTCGCCGAGAACCATGGAGCTTGCTTTCGCTCGCAGGCCATACGTTGCTCCCTCAGCAGCATATAAAAAGGCCGCCCGGTGTGCTGGTTGGAAAGCAAAAAAGAAGCAAGCCAGCGTGAAACAGGGGCCGCATCGTCTCCGGCGGGCCCCACTAATGTGTGGACGCGGAGGGGGTACGGAACTTTAACCTCACTTCTAAGTCAACCCCTGCGGTCAAACAGCCTGTAAAGGCGCTTCTGCTCTTTGTAAAAGTCTATAGTCTTATCTGTGCTGCTCTGAAAACCTCCCTGCTGCAAAGAGTCAGCAGATAACATCGCGCAGCAAGCAACGCTCGACTATATATCTGCGATTAACGTCGACAACTACGCATTGCTATCTTCCTCCTAGCAGTGAATAATGCCGGCGAGAATGCTGGCCGAGAACCCAATCCTTCTGCGCGTGACGCTGGAGTTGATACCGGTCGTCATTGCCCTCGGGTTCATGGCAGGATATTTATATCCGCGCATAAGAGCGTGCGTAAAAAAGGCTCCTGCTGAGGCACATGCTGAGGATGGCGGCCCGCCGCTGCTGTCTAGCTGTATGTGCGCGGTTATTGCTGGTGTATGAAGCCTGCACCATAATTTTTGTGCACAGCTATACACTCAAAGAGATTATATCTCTTATGAATGAGGTAAGGCCGGCTGGTCGAAGCATATCTGCCCGACCACCACGAACTTACTTAATAGCTATCTAGACATTATTGCTCCAGTAACTTCTTAATTTAGCCGCATGTCTGTAGCCAATTGCTACTGCAATGGTCCTGCCGCCGTACGTTGCGGCCGCCACGGTCTCCCCCAAGCAACCAGCAGCCAGTAACGAAGCCCCTGACCATCCAGATTCCAGACCAAATCGACGACTATGATGGTGTGGTCACAGAGGAGGAAATCTTAAATACATATCGGTTATATTTCTATATTGCAGGTATGGCTTCGTTGATGCTTTCCGTGGTGTTTAGGGCGGGGCGACAGGCTGATGACAAGCCGACTCAGGCTGACTCACACCATTAAATGGCTCGCCCACCCCCCCAGTCTTATTCACGTACATATCAACCAGCTGCGGCGGCATCATTGCTGCCGCCTACTACGACAGTTTCAACTTCTGCATCACGGTCGGCTGCCCCTGCCTCTGCTGCTGCTCCTGCTGTTGCGCTTGTGGCAAGCGACTTGTTCACATGCTGTCGGCGGTCGAGATTGTACTGCGTACGTCGCTGTCGTGGATTGTGCTATACCCCTGGCTGCGTGACGCGAGCTTGGTCTACATATTCCTGGCGTACGCATGGCGCGGCAAGGATGGCAAGGATACAGAACGCATCATGAAGATGGCCAGCGCGCGGTCCAGCGCTGCTCTGTTCCTTGAAGTGAGGCAGAGATCCGGGTAGTGATCTATCTATCGTTGCATGTATGGGTCTATCTTAGTAGGACGGGATAGATCCATCCGTCGTTCCTTACGTGGCACCTTGCACCGTACTGCTTAAGTTAGCGTGCCATAACAACCCTGCATTTCCGCTTCATGTACATACGTGGTGCAGACGCTGCCAATGTTCCTGATCGGCATCGCTCGATACTGGATTGGCTTCTCATCCAGCTTGGACTACGGATCCGGCTGGGCCCTGGCAATGCTCGCCTGGTTCCTCTGGATCTTCGAACAGGGCAAGTGTTTGGCGGAGAGCAGGCGATTCTTCCTCCTCAGCGCGGACGACGATAAGCGCCCCAGGTATGCAATTTAGCGCATGAACTTGGGTATGATACAGTGCGCTTGTACCGAGTAAGATTGCTTGGTTGCTTGGCCACAGTGTGTGAGTGCGCAAGGAATAAGGACACTGCCGCCCATTGCCGCCCATTGCCGCCCATTGCCGCCCATTGCCGCCCATGCATGCGCGTACGCAGCAACAAGCAGAAGGAGATCTTGGCCGCCATGTTATTCTACATGGGCATTGCCTGGACATGCGCCATGCTGGTGTTCATCGCCGTGGCGTGGTCTACTACCGCGGCCGTCGTTGCCTGGGTCCTCATCGGCTTTGCCGGCCTAGTATCGGCGTTGTTCTACGTGGGCTACAGCATTGACCCCCGCGAGGCCGGCGAGGACGACGACAGGCCGCTGCCCACTACTGGCAAAGTGGCGCCAGAGTCGGCGGCGGCGACACCCTACACGCCACCGCCGCATGCCGCCGTTACTCGTTTTGAAATAAGTGGTCCCTCAGTTTCCCCGCCGGAAACTCTTTATCCGCCCGTCACTATATACAATTATTATTATGATGGGGGGAAGTACTATTATTGAGGGCATGATCGTCAGCGGTAAAGCCAACTGAACTGTGCGTGATCACCGACAAGCAAGTGTACCAGCTAGCTTATTAGCCCCAGAACCGCTGATTCTTGATTGGGGCGGGCGTTAGGAACGTCGAGCGCCAGGCGCTCTGATGTGGATTATTAAGGGGAGGGCATGCCCTCGCTCATCACCGTCAAGAAGCGGTATTCATGTATTCCCTCAGCCCCCAGCAGGCGGCGGTAGGTCCGAATAATCGGGACTACTATGTGAGCACGGCAGCCTGGTTGTCTTCCATCGGGGCAATTCGTTTATTTGGCCCCACGACAAAGCTTGAAACTTGACAAGATATTTCGTCCGGGGACGCCCTCCGGATGGGCATTTATTTTTCGTCCGCTCCATACACGGAGCCCCTTGCAGTGGCCGGGTTTTTTTTAGAGCACCCCTGCTGTAGGCATCCATTTTTCGTCTGGGCTCGCCCCATAAGGGGTGTTTCCGAATAACGTTTACGATAGCCAGCCTGGTTCACGGTGTGGCGGTGAAGCCATCCGCAGCATGCCTCTGGC
>LSYV01000028.1:763301-792888 GCA_001584585.1 Gonium pectorale | reverse complement strand
AGCCTGGTTGTCTTCCATCGGGGCAATTCGTTTATTTGGCCCCACGACAAAGCTTGAAACTTGACAAGATTTTTCGTCCGGGGACGCCCTCCGGATGGGCATTTATTTTTCGTCCGCTCCATACACGGAGCCCCTTGCAGTGGCCGGGTTTTTTTTAGAGCACCCCTGCTGTAGGCATCCAATTTTCGTCTGGGCTCGCCCCATAAGGGGGTGTTTTTCGAATAAACGTTTACGATAGCCAGCCTGGTTCACGGTGTGGCGGTGAAGCCATCCGCAGCATGCCTCTGGCGGGGTCCCGAGCGAGGCGTGCAAGCAGGGGCATGAGGCTGGACATGATTTGTCGTGTGCCAGCGAGTGTTCTGGACAGGCGGGCATGAGCCATGGTCCGGTTTCGGAGCAGGAGCCCAGACATGTGGCCGCTGCTGCCAGCTGTGCCCACCACGGCGGCAGAGGAGCATGTGGCAGCCAGTCGCCGGTGCGGTGCGGCCCATGGTGCGCGGCTTGTGGTGCGTGCGCGGCCTGTGGTGCGCGGCCGCCTGGGCAGCTGCTGCGCCGTGGGAGTGGATGCCGGGTCGGGCAGCTGAACCGAGCGCGCGGGGGTCGGGGCGGGGTGCGTGTGTTGGTGTGGGTGTGGCCGTGGCCGTGGCCGTGTCGGCACCCTCCCGGTAGGTCGGGGCGGCGCCATGTATGTACGACGGTGTGTCTTCCTGCCTGCCTCGGGACGACAGAGCACGCCTTGGCTTCAAACGAGTGGGTAGGTGCAAACATACGTACATGTGCCGGTATGCATGCACGATGTGGGTATATGGGTACATGGGTATGTGTGGTTGTGGAAATGAACCGCAGGGTGGCAAGGAGCGCATGTTGCAGGCACATGCAGGCAAGGCAAGCACGCTGGCTCGGGTCGGCGTGCGCTCTGTGTAACTTCACCCACGCCACGGCCGTATCCCCAGTTTACGGCGTGCCTCCAAGCCTTAGCGCCATCCTGTGGCGGAGTACACAAGGACGAGGTTAAGGAGGACAGGGGAGGTGTGAGGCCGATTCGGGACGTACCATCGTGGGACTATTATTCCACACGAAGGCATGATGTCGATTCAGGCTTCCTTACGGTGTTTCGGGCGGGCGTTTATACACTGGGCTTAGGGTTTCTCTCTTTAAAAAAATGCACGAAGGCCAGCTGCATCCGAGATGCAGTGCGTGCACTTGGCCCCCTGGCCCGCTTCGAGCCCTGGCACGCCTCCTCCAGAGCCGGTTCCAGAGTCACGTCCCAAACAAGTGTCGATCAATGGAATACTGATGAATGCCTACGCAGCAAACTGCATTGATACGTACCTCAAATGCAATCTCTTAGGGTTCGCGCCGGCGGAAAATAGCGAGCAGCAAGAGAACGCCACGCACGTATTACCGGTAATGTGCGGGGTGTGCTGGCTGGGTACCATCTCGCTCAGGGAGTGCCCCTACCTACGCACCTCGGCATGCATGGCTTGCCGCATGCGTTTCCCGCCGTGTACGGGTACGGCACCTTGCCGCACGTCGGGATTCGCACATGGTCGGCACGTAGCTCCTACGACCCTTCTCTTGTCGCTTGCGTCCCCAGTCCCATCGTTTCGCACCCCCTCCCTTCGGAATACACACGCATAATTAGTGCAATACAAAAGCGCGCGTGTTTACGCTTTGTTTGTTATTGCTGCTGCGTGCATGTCAAGTTGCTTGCTGCAGATGCAGAGACGGATGCGCGCAACGTGCGGCCGTCCGCGGCAAGTAACCGTGCGGCGTCCGTCCGGCGCGGCACCACACACACCTCCATCCCACGCACATGGCAAACTACTTCCCTTCACGTAACCCGCTTGCAGAAGAAACATCTATGTTTTCGTTTGCCTTCCCGCTTTTGGTTCATGTGTATCACCGCCCCGCCCAGCGCGCCCCGCCTCGCATCGCAGGATGACGGCTCGCCCTACGTCCGCGCCTGCGCCAATGGAAGCCATGATGTGCACCTGGAGGCCTCGCGCTGCCTGCGGCGGCTGGGCTGCCCCTGGGGCCGCAGGGGCGAGGTCCCCCTGAAGGCGCTCAGGGCAGACGCCCCCGTCTCCGCGCTGATATGGCTGCAGGCGGCGCGGAGGGCTGCCCCTTCCCCACCCTGACCAGCAGCGACCTGCTGGCGGAGACGGTTCGAGCCAAGGGCTACCGGTGGGCGAAAGGGGCGCGGGCGTTCCTGGAGGATTACTACCGGGATGCGTGACCCCAAGGAGCAACGCGGCACGGTACCTCCCGGCAGGGACGGGCGGGAAACAAAGCTGTCGCAGCCGCCACAGCCGCAGCCACAGCCGGAGGAGCAACGCAGGAGCCCGAGCGAGTAGGAGGGGCGGGCGGTCGGAGGAGCACCATAATCAGCCGGGGCGGAGGCATGATGGTGCGCGTGGTGATCTTGTGATGGGTGGTGTGGACAGAGTCGGTGAGTAGGACTCCGGGGGAGAGGGCGAGAGGCAGGAGAGCGGGGCGGGCCGAGGTTTGCAGGTTTGGGGGGAGGGGGGCAGCGAACAGCGGGCGAGCGTCATCAGCGCCCGGCGAGGCCTCGGCGAGCGAGGCGGTGGCGAGAGGGACGCAAGCGAGCGAGGACGAGAGCGAGGGGTGGGCGGGGGTGAGCTGGGTCGGCAGATGGGTTCCTGCATGCACGCACGCAAACAAACATACACATAGTGCTGCCATTGCCGTACCAGTAGCGAGTGCGGAGCCGCCCGGACCACGACCCGGGCGCGGGAACCGGCAGGGCTCTGCCGCCGCCGCTGCGTCGACCTCGGATCGCCTGTTTGGTGGTGCGTGTTTGGGACTGAGGCCGCGTGCGTTCATGCAGATGTTACAGACGCTGCGTCGTACTGTACGTACGGTCGGCTAAGGCACATATATAACTGCGGCATGCCGTATGTACATGCGGGGTTGCGCGTGCCCCGGCGGCCGCGCTCGACTGCAAGGCGGGTGGCGTTATAGGCCACACGAGCTGCCTATAACCCCACCCGCCTTGCAGTCCAAGTGCACAGCAGTCCGGCCACCACGCACCACGCCCCCGTGCGCCTGATGACCTAAACTCATTCGGAGGGAACGAACTTGTCGCGCTGGCTGGGACGGCGCCACAGCAGCCACCACCACGTTACGTTCCAGTGGGACCGCCGACCGGCCCTTCCCCTGCCGAGCGACAGCATACATGCTGAAGCATGGATCCCATATATACATACACGCTGACGCCCGCACTTGCATGCGTGACACCACACGTGCGTGGCGTCCCCTACACATCCCGAGCATTTGCGACAATCAACTCCCGTTCGGGCGGGAGTCCCGCTCCAACGAGCTCCATCGGTCAGCAGCTGCCGTACGTGTCGTACGTAGCCGGGCCGCCGGTAAGTGATCGCGACCCTTCCGCCACGCCGGCCCGCGGGCGTGCGGTGCTAGATAGGTAGCTAGCTAGGGAAGCCGTCTCCGAAGCAGGGGTCGGCTCCCTGCACAGCCCCGGTAGCGAGCCGGGCCGCTCATTGTCTCGCCATAATAAATAAACCACGCACAAATTGGGATACCACTAGGCGGGTATCTGCCCCGCCCACAAGTGTCACGGGCGCGCCGGCCGCCCTGCTCATCATCCGCAGCTGCACGCCACCGCACGCCAGCAGGTGCTGCTACGTACGTCGCCGGTCGAGCGAGACGCAGCAGCGACGCCAGCTCGCTCTCTCCGACGCAACGAACCGCCCCCCGCGCAGAACCCCCATGCGGTACCATCATGCCGTACCAGCATGCTGTACAAGCCAAGACTGGTATTGGAAGCGGATGCGCGCGCGTAAATAATGTCCCATCCATCCGAGCCGCTGAATGTATATACAGTAGGCGCGTAGGCGGGCGGGGATGGGGTCTCAGCGCAGCCCGCAGCTCAGCTCGCTCCAGCAGCCATTCAAACTCAACGAGTGCCCCACGGGGAGGACGCTCACCCAGCCCCCGCAGCCAGAGGGCAAGCGCACGATCACCGTGCGTATCACCACGTATATATCTGTCAAGTGCTGCATGCTGTCGACAGGAGGCCTATTGCACTGAGGTCCTCTGCCTCCACTTCGACAGCTCATCTTTGACTTCTTCGGTCGTGGCATAGTCATCCACCGTCCTTCCATCCTAGGAGGGTAGGGGGGGATTGATGTTGGTGGGTGGGGTGCGGGACAGTGCGCATGATCAAAGGGCACACGGGCGCGGCACATGCGACGACGTCTCCTGCAGCCAATTAATGAGCATTAATAACCGTAACTGCACACCCATGGAGCACACACTAGGAGCTAGTGAAACACATGAAACATCTAGCCACCCCACCCCACTATCGACCTGGCTTTACGTTAACGACCTGTTCAATTGCCATATCATCGTACGAACTGAAGTAATAACCTACGTACGCGACATCATACCTGTCCGACCTGGGTAATCGAAACCCCATGTTCCAGCAGCTCTCGCACCACGCTTGCATGCCCTTTGCTTGCCGCCAGCAGCAGCGGGGTCAAGCCCTCCTACATACGTCAGTTTGCAGTCCGCGTGTATGTCAACAGCCGCAACGCACAAAGGGCAGCAGGTTGTGAACGCACGCTTAACGTATACAGATACAGATACAGATGCTCCCGGAAAGCACGCACGTAGCACACCGACTTGGCGTCGGTATGACGCGTATGCAAACATCGGCAAGTGCAGGAACGAACCTGCTGACGCTGTCGTGCTCGAGACTGGGCTCTATCTCTTTATGTAGCTACCTAGATAGCCAGATTAAGTCCCCATCTACCCTTTGCTGGCGCCGTGCAGTATCATATCTACCATTAGCTGGCATGCGGCAATTCGCTCACCTTGTCCTTTCTCTCGGTTTTCGCGCCGGCCTGCAGAAGAAGCCGCACGGCCTTCCAATGCCCCGCCTTACAGGCGACGAACAATGGCGTGTGATCGTGCTGACAAGTCCAGGGAGGCAAGGGGCCATTCCACATTCAAATAACGTGCGTGCCAATCACAGCGGCTAGCTGCAGCAAACCATAACGCAGCTTGCACGGCGGGGCACATACTAAGTTGATCCGGTCTTGCGTGTAGCAGATTCGGGCTCCTTGTTTCCATGCCACCTCGTGTATACAATGATACGTAATTGCATTTTCCAGTACCCACCTATCTACCAAAACGACGGATGGACATGCACCCTATTGCCTGCACACTCTGCCGCCCGTTTATTTTTCTATATGTGCCTACCCTTATTTCGGCAGTCTCCGTTCTTGCGCCTCTGCGGATGAGCTCCCGCACCAGCACCGCGTTTCCATGCATGGCCGCTGAATGGAGGAGCTTCCAGAAACTCAGCCTGCCAGGACCGCCATATCCGTACAGTGCGTCCGCATTTGCACCAGCAGCGAGCAGCTCCAGCGCCACATCTGTCTTGTTGCTTGCAACCGCATTCAGGATGGGTTCCGTCTGCAAATGGGCGATACGAGTCACGGGGCAGGATGGAGTGGTGCACGCCCCACATATATTTGTTAAAATAATGCTGGGCCTAGTTTGCAGTACCCTATTTACACATAGAATTAAGAGACTGTGTCTCCAAAACAGCAAACAGAATGACAGGCGCTTATTAATAACAACTCAGCAATGTTCAAATGGTATGAGGGGGATTGCTGCAGGACACGTACCAGGTTCCATACGTCTTTCCCTGCCCCCATCTCCAGTAGCAGCCGCACCACCTCAGTGTGGCCGTTACTCGAAGCCAAGTTAAGAGGCGTGCGACCGGCCTGTAGCAGCAAGGCGGGCGGCTATACTGTCCGTACGTAGATAGAACTAATGTACGTGATGCAGCACGAAGCGAGTCACTACCGAGCGAGGCATCTGTGAGCCATAGGTTTATAACATTGTGTATTGCATATATACACAAATTTACTAGTGGGAAACATATATGATTGGGTAGTCAGGTATGCTAGCTAGCTAGCTAGAAGACTCCCAACTATGAAACCATCTCACGTTGACAAATCACATGCACACACTCACCCGACCGGATTGGTGAATACAGAACCCCCGCGCTAGAAGCCTCCGCACCACCTCGAGGTGGCCTCGCTTGCAGGCAAAGTGCAGCGCGTTGTTGCCCCACTGCCAAATAAATGGAGCCCACAGCGGGTCGGTCAAATGGATAAAGGAGGCTGCCGCTTTATGATGCTTGTCATCAAGAGCAAGGTTATCTCGTGCTGCGTGCACTATACAATTATGGATACATCGATACATACAACACAACGACAACGACATTAAATAGCGTGCACATCCTACGATCTCGCTCGTTCGGGCGCATGCACGGTCCCATGCATGTACATGCACATGTGCATGCAACTTAATGCATCCGCCCTGTCATACATCATGGTGTGTATGGACGTCATGTATGGATGTGTGCGATGACATCGTACGTGTTATCAGGTATGCTGGTCCGTACGCTGTGCACCTGTGAAGCGCATCACTACTGTTGAGTGCTTCATGGTCTGCAGCTGATGATGCAGATAGAAGCACGCACATGCAGTAATCACCATGCGAGGAAAATTATCGCTCGAGCGCACCCGCCCTTCATCACCTCGGCACTCTCGGCACCCGCTCCGGCATCCAGCAGCCGCGAGACGACATCCGCGTGCCCGCATGAGGCTGCGACGTGAAGTGGGAGCCTGCGCCCCTGCATGTATACGCAGTAGGTACGTACATGTATTGTGCAAATTGTCAAAATGTATTAGTGCATTGTTAGCTAAATTTTGGCGGATGGCAGTGTGACGGCGGAGAGAGAGAAACACACGTTGGTAATGACGACTCCATCCGTTATAAAATCGCAATTGTGGAAACCTTGCTGTCTTGTTGCTTGCGACATTCATCCTGGGCGCTTTTAACAATCACAGCCCGTATGCACGGACGCATTCACGCACGAAAGACGACGGTCATGACTGGATCCAAGGATGCATGAGGTATGGAAGGAAGCGTACGTGGCGGTTTCAGTATATTGTACTTCTAGAACCAGTAGCTTACCTTCGCACTGGCGGTTACCTTTGCACCTGCTGCGATTAGGGCGTCCACTGTGGCGACATTGCCGCTCATGGCCGCGTAGTGCAGGGCACAATACCCCATATTCTGCAAAACAGAATATTGGAGGGGGCGCAGTTTTAAAGGCCAGGCCAATAGCTTCCTGCTTGGCCGCCTAGCTATTGCTTGGCTGACCTAGCTAGTGCTTGGCCCTGCTAGTGCTTCACTTTTGCAGCAAGCTGGAGTATTGCATGCCTTGCTCGATTGGCCCAGGCAAAGGGAAGCGAGCAGACAAACATGCATGTCGCTTCGCGGACGCTTTTTTTTACCTTATCCACCACGTCGACGTCTGTTTCCTCGACGTCTAGCAATGCTCTGACCGTGTCGGGATGGCCTCCCATGGCTGCCAGCATTAGGGGTGTCAAACCATCCTGTGCGAAGAAAAGTATAGCTACCACTTTCGATTCAAGTTCCTTATGACTTGCATGCGTACGTGTCCGTGCGTGCGTGCATGCCCTTGCATGGACTAGACTGCAGCAGAGAACGCATGCATTTACAGCAGCCAGCACCACCTCATCAGCAGCCGGCCAACGTACGGCATTTACCCAGGTCTAACAGGCTCGACATTTTGTATATGTTGTGATGATGGGCGCCAGGTAGGGCTATGAAAGGTTATGCGGACTAAGCTATGTGGATACATACACGATTATTATTACCATGTATGGGATGTACTACTCTAGCGTTGAAGGGCAAGACTATTGCATGTGCATGTCCGGCATTTGCCTGATACCTTATCCGCCGCGTTCGGCGAGTCTTGAGAATGCAGCAGCAGCCCTGTAACAGTATGCACGTGCCCGCCGTGAGCGGCGTAGAGCAGCGGCGTCCAGCCGTTCACGGGGTCACAGCCGTCGTCTGCAGACTGCATGAACGACAGGCGGGGGGGCAGAGTGAAGAAATAAAGGTGCTACTTGCTTGACGGTCATGGCTTGAAATACCGGTAGACAGAGCTCGCTTGAGATAGACAAGGCTCGATTGAGATAGACAGGGCTCGCTTGAGATAGGCAGGTAGATAGGGCTCGCTTGTGACAGGGCTCGCTTGCGACATGTAGGGCTCGCTCGAGGATGGTGCAAACGTGCAACACATACAGAAACACAAACATAGGCCCGTAGATCTGCTGGCTTGCCATACAAGCGTGCAGACGCGATGTTGAGATATGGCCCTGCCTGGAACATATACATACATACCCTTCTGGCTTCAAACTCCACAAGCGCGCGTACTATGGGCGCGTGCAGCTTGGCCATGGCCTCATCCAAGGCCGATCTCTTTGGGTTCCGCCACTCAAGCTGAGTGATGTCCGATGAGATTGTTTGTCATACGATATATACGCAGGAGAGGAAGGAAGGACTGAGTCATAGTATCAAATAAACAGATATGTGATGCGCAGGACATTGCACGCACGACGATCGAACGTTGTCCAAGCTAGACGGGCAGCATCAGCTCGCGTAGTCGTACAAGACGTACTCCGTCCTACGCATCATGCAAACATACATACCATCATGCCTTTGGATGCGTCGTATTGGCGTGCTGTATTCGCTTCGAGATCCAGCAGCACGTTCACCACTTCCAAGTGGCCCTTCCTGGCAGCCACAATTAATGGCGTCATGCCACCGGCAGTCTGCAGCGGTATGAGTTGCGAACGTTGTCAACGCTGGAAGTATTACGTCCTACCTGTAGCATGTTCGGCAGAGTAAACAGCTAGCCGAGCCGGTAGTCCCTAAGACTCCGGCGGCCCTGATCCTGAATTTACCCACAGAGGCCCTGAGCTGGCTGAGATAAGAAGGACTGGGCTAGGACTGGGGTCGAACATGGACGATGTATCTTCACAGCTGCTTGCTGAGAAAGACATGGATCTAACCAACTGGTAGCTGGAGGGGATGATTGACTTTTGTCAGGTCCCTTTCTGACCACGTGCCCAGGTGTTTGGTGAAGTGCCCACGGACGGTCATTGTGAGCGAGCGTGCATAGCAACAATCGGGAACGTGTGGGGTTGCGTTTGCACAATCCAAGGCTGACATACTCGGAGGCTCAAGCCAGCCCCGCCCTTAACTGCTTACCTCCTTTCCCCAGTTGATATCCGCGCGATGCTGCGCCAGTGCCCTTACCACATTAGCGTGGCCCGATTCCGCGGCGGCCCAGAGGGGTGTGGCGCCGTCCTGTTGATTGGGATTGCACATTTGGGGCACATTCTGTCGGATATCGGTACATACCCAGCAAAAGCAACTAACGGCACGCATCCGTGTCGTCAATCTGCGGACGGAGTACATACATGTACCACCCGCAGTACGTACCACTACGAAGGCCGCTTACCCCGCCAATCTGGTCAGGGTCTGCACCCATGCGTGCAACAAGCTCTTCCAGCATATCCACATGGCCTCTCTTTGCGGCATTGAGCAGGCACAATTCCTGCGCCGGTACGGTAGGATGGGTGCGCGTGGCGGGCGGGCGATCGGCATTGGGACCAGAGCTCACAACGCGTCCTTGCTGGGAGTATCACACATGCTGAACGACGTGCGTGTCGCCAAATACGGGCGACATGTGTCACCAGCCATTCGATATTCAACACAAGGACGTGTCGTCACATGCACATCAATCGATCGGCACATAATACATCATGTGTCGCTAATAACCGCGCAATAATGGAGCAGGAAACGCACACACTTGCAGGTAAACGGCAAATAGACTCGACACACACTTAGGGGCTGGTCCCGTGCAGCAGCTGCTCGGACGAACAGAGGAGCAGCACTGCGGCGGGTTTTGCAGGACAGCTGCAGTTGCTTAGGGCTGGAGGCTGTCCCTTTGGTTGAGCAAGGGGGAACATGATGTACCCCCACCCCCCAAACACACGCACGCACACACACAACTCGCCCCAGCTTTCCGGATGTACATCAACGTGGCTGGCCGGCAATAGCGCATGCAGGTAAACACAAATGAAGCACCACTTACTTTGTATTGGTCCGTCAAGGGCGGCATTGCATGGAGGGAGCCCTGGAGTGCTCGCAACACCTCGATGCACCCACCGTAGACGGCGTGCAGCACCGGCGACCAGCCGTTCTGTAGAAAACAACATGAGGCTTGGCATTGATGTGAGTCCGATGCGGGCGCCTCATTATGGGTGATATTTACGTATATATGTAGGCGTGTTCCAAACGCATCATGGGCTTCATTCTCGGCCAATTACCTCGTCTCGCAAACGATGTACCCATGCTGGTAGGTCGCCCGACGGCATGCGACACATACAGGGATGCACACGAGCTTCAACCTGCACCTCACCTTGTCTCGGGTATCCAATTGCGTCCCCGTGTTGATCAGTCGCACTGTGGTTGCCAGCAAACCACCTGCAGCTGCTCTGTGAATTGGCCGGCAGCCGTCCTGCAGCATTTGCAAGCAGCCTGTCAGCATAACAATGCACAGACTCCATGCGTCCCGCCCTGCTGCGCATCCCTACACATCCATATCGGTTGAAGCTGCTGAAAAGAAGAGCTGCGCAAGCGCACCTCGTCCTCGGCACCAACATCCGCGCCCTTTTCAAGAAGCGACTTCACAATTTCCGCGCACTGTGCATCACGATCACGGGGTGCCTGGCACGCCATATGTAGGGGCGTCTGGTTTTCCTACAAAGGTAATGTGCAATACAGTGAAGGGCCCACATTGGTGCTCAGAGAATGCATGCCAGCAGTTGCTGCCACAAGTAAGACGACGAGTGCGAGATCAAGCCATCTATTTAGTCTATCTAGCTATTTGCATACACAACGCGCACGAGCGTATGCTCTTATTAGCTGCATAGTAGGTGCATAACAACAACGCGCATTGATTGGGGCGCCTCACCTCGTTCCTGAGGTTCCAGATCTTTCTCTTCACAGCGCTTCTCCACTCCAAAAGCTCTTTCACCACATCGGCATGTCCTTCCCTTGCGGCAATATGGATTGGCGTGTCCCCGTTCTACGCGAACCGAAACACATGGCAGGATACCATCAGGACCACGTGAGCGAGATTGAAACGGCATGGAAGTAATCCTGTAGGCTTTTGGTAACGCAGAACTATCGTAAGGAATGAAGTAGCCACTTACAATCAGCTAGCACCTGCGCAATCACCACCACGCACCCAAGTTGCTGCATATATAGTTGATTGCAGGCTCGTTCGTGATATACATGGGCCTCTTTGTTATACAGTTCATGGGAATGATCGTGGCCTCTTCCGGACGTTTTCTGCCTATGCCAGCCTTCGTTCGTTGCAAGCCGCCGCCCCGCCCCTCCACGCCTGAACCTCTGCATATGCTTGGGGTCAGCCAGTGGCCACCAGTGCCGTTTCTCAGGTTAGCCCCGAGGAATGGGCTCACACCAACGATTCTGCCGCTGCTCATCCCCACGTCGGATGCAGACTTGGAATGAACCCACAAGATGTATATGGTAGCAGTCCTAGTACTGCCATCCATGTGGGATTTCCCACTAGCCCAACAATAATCAATCGGTTACCTGTGGTTAAGTAAGTAGCTAGCTGCGGGGTCCAGACTGCTCCAAATGAATGAAAGAAACGTATAACATGCTCATGATGATGCCGATGGGTACCTACACTTCCCTCATAACGCACCACGTCTTGTTTGACGAAGTCAGCTCCGGCCCGCAGCAGGTCTGCCACAAAGTCCGCCCGGTTCGTGCGGCACGCCTCGTGGAGGTGCGTCCACTTGGGGTCCCTCTGCGCACGTACAGAACAAACAGCCAAGGGCATTGTCATCCACAGCCACATCGTCGTTTTCTACCAAGTTGGAAATCAAACTAGCGTGTTGTACATTGGCCCAGCATACAAATCCATCGGCGGGAGTCCGTCTGCGCAGAGCACAGGCGGCTGGATACCAATTGAGCAAAGCAAGGGCGGCCCCAGCATGCAGCTGCTTGCTCCTATTTGTCCAGTTGGCCTTGCATCGCATCATTGATCTATCTCCGCCACCTTGTGGGACGACACCCGCAAGTTAGCTCAGCAGGATAGATAGATAGACCAACTGCACTTACCACAGAGTACGGCAGGTGGAAATGCTTCCTACGGGCCCACCAGCGGGTCATTCTGCGGCGGGTTCGTTCGAAGGTAAGCACGCACATACGCAGCAGTGTAAGCTGAGGTGTCAATACTCATCATGACGACATTATTGTTATCGAAACACCCCCGGCCAACCCAGCCATGTGCACTACTGCAGCCACGCACGGACGGGATACTCACGGCCGTATCAGTGGTGTGCGGCCCGTCTGCCTGAAGGGGAACATGCGCCTCCATACTTGTCCAACCCACTCGACAACGCCCTGGTATGTATGTAGGAGGCAGGGAAAAATCGACAGCTCACTCGACGTGCATATATACATGCGTGTGAAAGGTATGGATACGGGCTACACTACAGTCGTCATCACGTGGGCGCCTGGATAAATAAAGGAGATCTGACAGATACAGATACAGATTACAGGCTCCCTCAGAGAGGGGTGGACAGTTTGTTGAACGCCTGGTCGTTTTCCCAGTTCCCAAGCAAGCAAGTACGTAATCCATGCATCCACCATCTATCAGTTGCTTGGGAGCGCCCAGCAGGCTTTCGTCTCGCTAATAAAGAGTTGTTATGTTAACTGCGGCGCCAAGCAAGGCGTCGGATGAGCATGGAAACGCACAGATTTCAAACGGCAAAGGAGATAACGTCTTTCGACCGAAAGTTTACGCAATTAAACGCCATTATTATTCCACAATCGAACGGCCTGCGCACCTTGAGCAGAGGCTGTAGTAAGACCAGCTCCGCAAGCGCAAACAGACGCAGGCCAGCTCCGGCGCCAACCATGACAATACACGCCTGCCGGTAATGCTCGTCACAACTACTCTCGTTGAATCTCCGGAAGGTAGAGTACAGCGACGTGGCGGCACCTCCATTCCCTGCACATATGTGCGGAGATGTGTTAGTAGTGGCTTGCTTTGACTCCGTTCCTGGCTTCCAAGGAACAGGCGCCACCTGATAGCTTCCTGTCCATGTCACACACGCCGTACTCGTAGTATGCTCCGATAACTTCTGTCGACCTGTATTCGAAGTACCTCCTGAGCTCCTGCTGGGTGGGATGGATATACATGTATGTGATAGGTTTCGAACTAAGATAGAATATAATGTGGTGCCGCTTCACATAAACACAACTAAAAGGGCGCATGCGTAATGCAAGTGGGCTTGATCTACATGCAAATATAGCAATTTCCCCTGATGAGTTGAGCGCATGTGCAGTACATAGTACGGCTCCTGTCTATATAGCGCTTTATTAAGGCCTTCCCACCTCAAGGCCTTCCATGCACACGCACCTGAATAACGCCGGCCTCCATGGCCCATCGGTTGTAGCTCAGTCCGAGCACCACCTCCACGATGGATCCCCGGGCGGACCGGATGCTGGGGGACATGCCCTGAAGGAACGCCCCCATGATGAGCGTTATGATGACGATGCATACCTGCTGGGCCTGCATGCACAATGTGTGTTTACGCGGCAGTAACAATGCAGTCAGCCCCGCAGCCCGCTGCACACACGTGCATTAAAACTACAGTAGTGTGTGCGGCGGAAGGACAAATTAATATGTCAAAGCATTGAACTGCTATCTAGGGAGCACGCGCCCACCGGAGGTGTTTTTGAACGCCTGGGATATAAAGCAATACAGTAAGGGTGCAATATATAGCTGTATGACTTCGAGTGCAGTTCAGGCGTGCACACTCACGTGATTGCCGTGATTGCTCCTAAACAATGCCTGCATGCCTACATTTTCTACATACCTGTGGGGGGATGACGAAGAGAGATACCACGTACGCCATTCCGGAGCTCCACCAGCACACCAGTAGGCCGATTGTGTAATAGCCGCCAAAGGGGGCGCGCGGAACGACCATGTAGTAATAGACGGCCATGTAAATGGCGGGAGATGCGGCTACCCAGCCGAGGTCTGTGACGTTTAGCGACAGAAACGTCGCAAGCGCCGACACGCCCACTGTTCGCTCGTGTTCCTGTGCGCAGTGTTTGCGATTTGTCAGGTAGTTACGAGTAATCGGATTGTACTAACGGATTGTTTCAAATCTTGATGTTTGAAACCAGCCAGTACGTAGGCTGCATACGCGCTTTGCATTTGTAAGCGTTCTCGTTAACATTAGCAGAGGTAATGAACACTCGCTTGCTGGAGCGATGGTAGCGATGGTTCTCTATGCGCATCGGGGAGTCGGCGGTGCACCTGAATGCATGCATATGACTTCATCAGCGCAGATAGCTATCTACCTGAATGTTCCTGGTCAGGGTGAAGGAGCGGAGGTGGACAACGGACGACAGGACCGCCAGCACCAGGTACGAGGTAGTGATGTTGCTGGGCACCTTGCCAAGATCCCACTTGTAGCCCTGCTTGGCAATTTGTATAACGTATCATGTACATACGTACGGCTAAGCAAGCAAATCGCATCAAAGCCCAGATCCCATTTCTTTGTTTCTTTGCGCAATACTCGACTGTGTGCATGTATGCTGAGCAGCTCACCAACTAGTGCTCGCAACCCCGAATACATACTTTCAATCTATCTAGGTTTGAGCGACAACTTCAAAAGGACACGACGGGTAGATAGGCACGAGCACTGAGTGCTGGACGCGCGCCTACCTGGACCAGACCGATGATCACTGCGGCGATCAGCAGCCAGCATGTGTCGAGCAGGGTGACCCAGAAAGCGCGCGTGGAGCAGTGGATGTTCCGCTGCACCAGCCACCACCACTGCACCAACGGCGTCCACCTGAAGGTACGGTACGTAAAGGACCTGACATGAAATGATGTGTGACGGCGAGAGACATTGACTATATTGTTGCTGAAGATGCATACACCCTATGATGAACCGCAAATGGAGGCATCGTCTCCAGCGCACAACCTCTCTTGCTTAACCTTTGGCTGCTAGCAAGTGAGCAGAGATGAGTTATCGAACTGTGTGAACAAGATATATCCTGCAATGAATGAAGGTGTCTCATCACTAGCTAGTGTGCTGTGTGGCAAACCGTTTACCGACATGCAAGGTAACTTCGCCAACAAATTATCAGCCATAAACCTTACCTGGATCCTAAATGAGTGCACGCGTAATTCTGCTGTAACGACCTAATCCAGCATCTATCAATCAAATAGATGGTTTTGCGAGGAGCGAGGGTTTTAGCGTTTCTATGGCAGCAACACCGATCTTTAGGCGCGCAAGGAGCCAGCGTCAGGCAATCTGCCTAACAGCCACTACAGAGCTCGTTGCTTTCTAGTGCCACCTTGTGGTTGCCCGACCCGCCCACCCAGTTGCATGTCCTCGTGGTTGCTGTTCGCTGTGGGTTGTGTGGACGCCGCGCGTCGTCAGAACGCTAATTGCGCCGCCTGGCCCGCTCGTGCGGGCTGTTGGCCCGGGCCTTCACCCCACCTGCTCTGCGTGCGTGTGCAAGGCCCTCGGCTGAGGTTCCTAAGACCCATAGCGCCAAACCTAGGCTATTATCGGAGGAACGAACGCAGCGATCGTTAAAATATACAGTAACGTGTTAATAGCCCATCTATAAGATTGGCCATACTACGGCTAGAGCGACTGTACCCGGCATGGATGCCGTGAAGCAAGGGTACACATATATTACATACACCCCGCCTCCTGTTGTGGAAACGAATACGGGTCAACGCACCAATCCGTGCCGTCATCAGGTTTCCTGGTCTCCTTTAGGTCGTCGCCTGCTGTCGGCGTAGTGCAACGCACGACCTTCGGTCGTGCAGCGGCCGGCTCTTTGCCCCACTCCTTGTGCAGCGTCAGACACACATAGCCCCTGCATGAAAGCAAGCACGTTACATGGCAACGCAGAGGTACAGTGAGTACATGTGCCAACCATCCACTTTCAAGAACAGCGGTTCACATGGCTGGAAAACGCATCATGGAACACGTTCTACTGCTACACCACAATCGGCGGTCATATATGGTGGCTTGTTAATATGCGCATAACAAGCCACCATTTGCACCGAGCGAGCACGGCAGTTCATTCCATACGGCAACTGACAGACCTTAAGGCATCTTGAGAGCTGTCGGGGCCTGGTACCGGGAGTGCGCTCATTTGCAGCGCTTGTGCTGGTGGTACGGTTGGCATGTCGTGCTCCCTAGGGCTCGGGCCCTCATCCGCCAGCGGCGGTGCAGGGCCGCCTTGGCGCTCCGGCTGATGACACGCGTCCCGCTCGCCTGCTGGTATTGGCAATGCCTTTTCCTGCGGGACCGTGGATGTTGTTACGGTCATTAAGACGACGTAAGGGTGGGTATACGTACTGCGGAGCTGCCATGGTCGCACCGCATGGCAACGCGTGGCAATAATGCATGGCAATGCGTGGACATGCCATTAGATAGCACGTACCAGAATGCCCAGGACTTCTTGTAGCCGGCGTTCGCCCCCAGTCTCAGCAGGCGGCGTGGCTTGGTTATCCTGCAAGTACGCACAGGCATGCATGCATGCCACCGACGTAGTGGGTTGTTATAAGCTTCCATACCACGAGCGGGTACAGATGCAACGATCTTGCTCCGAATGAACAAGCTGCCTCGATGAGGATCGCATTGTATTGGTGCAGGTTCGTTCCCTTTCGTAGGACAATGGCTGCTTCTGCACCCACGCACACTCTGGAAGGGGACCTTCAGCAAGGCGGTGACTACGTGCATGGTTGGTAGCTAGGTGTCTGGCGTGAAGATGATAGATACCGGTACTTGGTTCGTTGCCACGCACCTCATATCACGCACCCTGCAAACACTTACCCATATCTTCACGCAGCAAGAGTTGTTGTCCGCCTCAACGGGCTGCCGTTCCGGGATTGCCAGAAGCCTGGAATATTACAACCAAGCAACAGTAATGAACCACGCGCAAGATCAATCTGCTGGCGCCCTAAGCGCGCGCCAAAGGCATGGACCCGGGTGCCCACGTGCGTGCAGCCTGCAGCAGCCGCACGTCGTTGCTGATGCAGGTAGATATTGTAGAGAGAAGGGCGGTATCCACGAACCCAGAGATACAAACAACTGACCTGGCACACGCCTCCCTCAGCTGCCCTGAACCACCGGCCACGAGCTGCATCCACTGATGGCCCCGCGTCATCCAGGTTACAGCCAAGTCGCTGGACCGAAGACCATACTTTGCCTCCTCGGTGCTGACATCGGAAGCCAGCCTCATGATCACATCGGCAATGTTGGAGCCGTCGCTGGATACGACATGCACAAGCAAGGATGGAGAAACGGCGCAATTTGTGGAACAGAAGAAGCTGCTGCGTGTGCTTTGGTGGACGTAATGGATGATAGATCAGGCGTCCTCACAACCATTCAAAATCACACGGCGCAGTGCCAGTAATAACAATGGTCTTCGACATAAATGTCACCGAAAGGCAGCTGAGGGGCGCGGCGAAAACGAACTCGTCGCATGATCACAGCAGCCAGCAGCAGTGCCAGTAGCCTTAACGGCCAGTAGCCGAAACGGAAAGCCAAGTTGTTTGATTGACCGCTGGTCTACTTGCACGACCCTGTATACACATGCGCGTATGAGCATACGACACACTCACCAGTTGAAGCCCAGGCCCCGCGGCCCAAAGTAGACATGGCAGCCGGCGGGCGGGCCGTGATAGGCGACGCGCTTGTCGGTCGTCAGGAGCAGGACATAGTCGAACTCTAGGAACGCCTCGGCGCTGGGCTGGTGAATTACGGCGGTCATATTCATCCGCGCAACCTGGGCCAGGCGGCGGACGAGGCGGATGACCTCCAGCGACATCCTGCCGTCCAGGCCAGACGTGGGCTCGTCCTGCGATCATGGTCGGTGGTGGGAGGGTGATGGGACAAGCAAGGGGTGGTATGTATGTACTTATGGGGACGGAGAATGCGTAACACCCAAAAGGGCAATGCATTTGTTAAACGGAGTGCACGGACAGCAACAGTCAGCAGATTAGCCATCCATGCCAGCCAGCCAGCAGCAATACTTGTACCCAGGTAGGTCGAATTCGTTGCTAACCGTCATCGGAACGCTTTTGAGATCTATCAAGTGTCACAATATCCCCCACCATGGAGGGATAGAGCGAGTATTAACCCGATACTGAGGCAAACATGCTCTTGGCCGAAGCATCGAGCGCAATATGCGTTCAAATATTCAATTATTTACGTATTTCTGCAATTCACACTACGTATCGCATTTCGCTGCATTTTTCATCGAATACATACATCATGCGCCCACCATAAAGAGTATCGGCGGCAGAGCCACCATGCCCATTCCGATGTTCACCCGCTTTCGCTGGCCGCCTGAGATAGCTGCAGGTTGTGAAAGGGTGGGCAGGCACGTGTGAAATGAACCGTATGGACGTAACGTACAGCGGTCAACTGTCATATCTTGGCGGTCGGTTGCGCGAAGATAGAGGGCGAAGAAAGCTACCTACCTGCTAGCTAACAGCTGAAAAGGTAAAGATGGACAGCTCGCTGCCAGCAGGTAGAATGACATGTATGCAGGTAGAACACGTTGGATGGGTACACGACTACTTACTTCGATCGGTGCCGGGCGCAAGAACGCCCCACACTGCGCAGGGAGGCAGAGCAAGGACGACCACAAGCATGCAAGCATTCTCACCAGGTGCCTGCTCGCTCCCAACGACTTGGTCCTGCCGCGGGTACAGCTCCAGGTCCTTCATGATCGCGTACACCACCGCGCTGCGCCAGGAGCCAGGGGTGCCGGGGGGCATGCGCAAGCAGGCGGCGTAGTCCAGGTTCTCCCTGAGGCCGAACATCAGTTTGCTTGTTTATTAATCAGCGGCGAGCGCGCGAGAGAGAACGAAACACAGCATGCTGCGCGTGCGAAGGTCTTGAATTGGAAAGAAGTCAACTGGTAGATTCTGCAATTGGTGTAGCTGCGAACGTAGCAAGGTCCGTTTCTGCCATTTGGGCCTGCCTGCTTACTAATAGTTAACTTGTCGTAACTGCCCTGCCTGCTGCCACAAACCGTTGTCGTTGAACCCGCATCGCATGTCAGTATGCGTGCGCAACTACACACCTGACAGTCAGGTTGGCGTGCAGAACATCCTCTTGCGGTACGTATCCCATGCGACGTCTGCAGGCAGCCGACGGCCACACATGTAGCGTACGGCCATGTCGCGATCAATTGAGCAGGGTGGACAGCCACTTTAATAGGGAGCTGGAAACCAAACCGACGAAAGACTAGAAATAGAGACGCAGCTGGTGGAGATAGATGAAGCGATTTACGCCTTCATATATACCTGCAGCGCGAGCTGGACAGGGACGTCAGCTCAGCTTGACCATCACTCAGCTCGTCCAGCACTTGTACGTGATCCGCGGGCGGCATGCGGCCCGACAGGATGTTGATCAGCGTAGTCTTTCCGCAGCCAGACGGGCCCTGTGTGCGTGCAAGATGCAAGGACAACGTAAGCGATCGAACGAGATTACCAGGCTTTGGTAGGTCTGCCGTTCTGTGTTCATCATCAGTACAATAACATGCTGGAATGCACACTGTACAACGCATACATACCATGATCACATTCAGGTTGCCTGAAAGAAGCTTTCCGTCCACGCCAGCACACTGTACGGCCTTCTTCATGCTCGACTCTTTGTCGTCATCCCCGCCGCTCCGCACATGACGGCCCTCGAGGTTCCGAAACACGATGTCAACCTGCTCGTGCACGAAGCACCTCTCTCTATGCCGGTGGCTGGCCAGAACTTGCGAGATTGCCAAGCGCCCTATCGGGCTGCTGCCGTCTTGAGGACGCCGGGGGCTATCAGCGGCAGGCGAATCTGTATTTGGGGGAGCCGCAGCGGCCGAGCTTGTCGTGTCCGCACACAGGCCGAGCCGCAGGACCCGCTGCATCAAGCCGACGCACCCTGCGACGCACCGGCCGCAGAATACATCGATCAGATTCTCGCAAGTGGGTATGCAGGTTTGTAGTACAAGTGCGCCTGGCTACAGCTAACGGTGATGCGCTCGCTCTGTAGCCGCACCCGCCCTGCGTTCCATGCCAGGTCCGACCAAAGGCGGGGGCAGAGTTCGTTATAACCAAGCGTACGTAAACGTTGGCCTTAACCGTCATGTATCGATACCATGTGCAAAATACGCCTGATGGCTGTTATTTGAACCTTGTAAACACCACGTGGTTCGGTCCATCTCTATCGAATACGCCGCGACAGCTCCCAACAGAGAGACAGACGGTTGCGTCACAGACCTGCGACGCTGTCGCTGTGACCCGCGCCCTTGGCGGGGTTCATGTAATGCGTCAGGTCCGTGATGACGGAATTGAAGCGGATGAAGCGTTGGATGAGGTCCGCGATGCCGCGGCTGAGCCGCAGCGCCAGCACCATCCCGAACAGGATGACCGCCACCAGCAACCCAGTCATGCGGTAGGCGCGAGGGTAGGCAGTGCCCTCGGGGCATGGAGTCAGCCTGCGCGCACGTACATACGATAGGTATACATGCATCGGTGCTTCAATAAATTCGTACGCACGCACGGTGGCGTAGGTTGGCATGTACGTGCTGATCATCAGTCCTCAGCACTCGGACAGTATGCACATGCGCAGCCCTCAGCACCCGCCGCTACCGTCCAACCAAGCAAGGCTGTAACACTATTCGCTCAGCTGCTGGATGGCCAATGCGCGGGTAGTGCTGCGGGCGCACCCGCGCCACTGGTTGGAGGGCAGCAGCCTGCTGCGTGCTGCACGTTCACAGATCACGCTCCTCATGATATCAAGCTCGCTTACATGGGGCACTTGACGGGGTAGATCGACTGCGGCTTGCAGTAGTGGCCTTGCCAGCAGGTGAGGTTCTTCCAAGAGGCAGGACAGAACTCGCCAGCTCTGACGAGCGAGCGGGGGCACATGAGAGAACGAACAAGGGCGGCAGTGCGTAGTGCGCTGTAAAGCAGGCACGTACAAAAACACACCCTGCCTGCGACCAGCTTTGCACATACAAACGCTGGCCTGCCTGAAGCGAAGCGTGCATGCTACAATCAAGAGAAGCATCTGCCCAAGCATGAGGCATGCATCCTGAAGCCACGCGCGTTCGTGCCTCCATCGGTCTGGTGCCCTTCATTCAGACCAGCCTTACTTACGGGCAGACCTCGCGGGGCGTCGTCGATCGGTTGGGGCAGAAGTTGCCCCGCAGTGGCCCGCGGCCTCGGCGGAGCTGCTGCAACGTGTTCGTAGCGCTTGCATCCTGCGGCAGACGTATATATAGCCAAACGCAAGCGCGCGGGCGGATCTGTCTCCAACCTACACATGTATTCACAAACTGCGTACGCATGTATGTACACATGTGGCATTATCATTGCCAGCCGAGCGAAAACCCAGCAGGGGCACCTAACGGTTCATTCCTGATGATGCATGCAAACGCGCACGATTCATACAAGTACTCGTATACGTACGAATCCTCCAGATAGACGTGCCATCCTTACCTCCTCTGCTGAAGCTAGGGCATCCCAGCTCGCAGCACTGCAGTGCGCAGCGGGCGCCATGATGGCGAAGGTAGGACGGCCGGGCGTGACCACCGTCAGTCTATATGTATGGTGCCCTGGGATTCTTTGTCTCGGATCTCATCAGGGTCAACACGCTCAGCCGCATATGACTACTGATACACGTCACTATGCGACAAAAAAAGAGCGCGTAAATAAACGACTGTGGCCGATGCCTGCGTCCTGATGAGTTGCTGTTGCCAGTCACTGCCAATCAAGCAAGTGTGCAGATGACAGGTGCAATGGCACTTTGTTAGCAGCAAAGCTCTTACAGCAGCTTGACTGCCTGGCTGCTGACGTATGTGCTGGGCAATGGCTGGACACTACACACCAAGCAGGCGAACAAGCGAATCCCTCACGCACTCTGTGTAGGTGCAGTTGGTGGGCCGGAGGGCCCTCGCGCGGCAGAATGCGCCCGGCGGGCAGGGGTACCGCTCGGCGGGCGTGGGGCAGTAGTACCCGGCGGGGCAATCAAGGCCCGCTGCGTCTACATCCTGTGGAGCGGGTGGGTGCGGATGGAATCCAGCAGCGGCAGATAGATAGGTAGGCCGGCCGCGCAGACGCCTTATCAGAAGGGATTTGTATGTACAGCAGCAGGACAGGCGCCGGCAGGCAGAACGAGGCTCCGGTGTTTGGCAAAAGGCTGCAACGCACTCATCTCCCAGCGCTCATCAAACCATACGTGCATGTATGTTTGAGGCCGGTCAGGATCCGAACACCAAACCTCCCTCCGCTCACCCGCCGTGCGCCAGTAGTCCCCTCGGGGCAGTGCTGGCCCCTGAGGCAGGGCACGCAGACAGCCCGCAGCTGCACAGCGGTGGGGTTGTCGGTGGGGAGTCCCCGAAAGACCTTGCGAGAGCACATGTATCCAGCGGGGCAGACGTTGACGTAACCTGGGTTGTCGCCATCCGGGGCAAAGGTACAGGGGCAGCCGGGTGTGGTGACGCGCCTCCGCCGCCGGGTAGCTTCGTCATCCCGAACGTCAATCAGGGGGCACAGTGCGGCGAGGCTGCCGCCCGACAGCGCCCCCGCGAGTGCCTGCAAGGAGTATAAGCAAGCTGGTAAGCAAGCAAAGATGGGAGACGACGTAGCGTGCACAATTACAAGGATAGGCTGACTTGCAGTATGGGCTAGTACGACGGTATGTACGGCCAACATGTGAAAAGCTGACATAGTCTCCGTGGTGAGGGACGACACCAACTTTCAGGCACCAAGGACGAGCAGTTTGAGCCGCCTAGGTCATGACCACTTGACATGCAGACTATAATGCCAATCTAACAGCAGTCAGCCGTACCATGAGGGGCAATGCGCGGTCGTCTGCTGCTGGGAGCCCGACTGCAGCCATGTAGAGGTTGTCCAGCGTGTCGTACAGCACGTTCGTGTCGTTGATCGCGCTCAGGTCGGGGTCTCCTTGCAGGTAGCCCGCGCTGTGTAGCATGGCCACGAGCAGCGACTGGTTTACCTGTGTGTGTTGAAACGAAACGTATACATTTACGCACGCGTCGTACGACGCATGCATACAACGAGCGTTAGCGCAAAAGTGACAGTGTCGTTATAGGGCCCAGCTCCAGAGGTAGTCGAAGGGGTGATGTCCCTGCATGTTCGTTCGGTGGCGACCACCACCGTAGCCCCCAATGCGGTCCAGAATTCTCTCTGGGTGGATGGGGTGACCCTATGCAATGCCGTGCTGGGATGCGCCTAGTCTAGTCTAACTGTGTGTGTACACAGAATTCTAACTACGCCCGCGCTCTGTGCGCGCTCTGTACGACCTGCATCAGGGCCTCCGGGTGCGCATCCGTAACATCCGGGGCTGGTTTATTTTATCAGCAACAGCGTCGCACCGGCGTCAGGTCCTCGGGTAACGGCTCCTTGATGCCTGACGACTCGGCGAGCAACTCCTTGAGGACGAACGACAGCTCCACCGCCGTCTGCACCAGCACCGCTGGCGGCGGCAGCAGACCGCATGTGCCTTGGCCAGCGACGCTGCAGCTGCTGCCGTTTCCACCACTTAAGTCGCCAGGTGCACTGTTTGTGTCCACGGCTGCTGAAGAGCCCCACGGCTGCAGCAGACCGGCGATGGGCCCCGCGGGGCACTCTGGGTAGCACGAGCCGGTGGCCGCGACCTCGTCCGTCAGGCAGCGGGTGCAGGGCTGTCAGGCAGCAGGCGTGGGTGGGGGCGGGCGTGGGTGGGGGCGGGCGTGGGTGGGGGCGGCGTGGGTGGGGGCGTGGGTGGGTGGGGGCGTGGGCGGGGGCTGCATATATACGCATGTATGTACACACCTATCATCATGCCTTTCAGCTCGCCATTTATTTGGCGAGTGCTTTATTTGCGTGTTGTAAACATATCAAGGGTAGGCGCGCTACATACGCATGCAAGAGCAACCAGTCGTACGTACCACCGTTGTACCTGACAGGTGAGGTTCGGCGTGGCTTCAAGATCATCATCTCCTAGCGGCCGCTGGTGCCGCATGCAGAAGAGCCCTTGGCCGCATTGGGCGTCCGCCGATGATGGACAAGGGGCGCCGACGGCGTTGCAGTCGCAACTGCCATGGGTGGCCAGTACGCAAAGAGGTCACCGATCGTTAAGGGAGGGGTCTTGATGAAGCGCCAGCGTTAGTAGTATCGCAATGTGCTCCAGCTGGTATGGAGGGTTGGTAGGCATGACTACTTCCCGTGTTTTTATATATGTACGGTGTCACCGCCCGCCGACCCGCCGCGGCTGCGCCTGCACTGCTGCATTGCATTTCATAGTTGTTGAAATGCACCTTCGTTCATTTGCATACATGTATGGCCTGGGCTAGCAATGTACTAGCCATGACCTAAACCAACCAAACAAGCAACCGCACGGCCATCGTCCTTGTTTAATCAAGGTTGCAATACTGCAACCTGCGCTGTATGTACGCACTTACTGCGCGGAGCAGCCTCCGATGATTGCTTTGGGGGGCTTTGCATCGTTCCGTTTGGCTGGCAGGCCGTACCGCTCCGGATGCAGGCAGCAGCGCCAGCAGCCGTCGCATTCGCCGTCGTGCTGCCCAAAGGGCACGTCGTTGCAGAACCTGGGGAATGAAGCGCGGGAGCGAGATAGACACGCAATGCTGGAGTGGAACTTTCACCCATGAAATGCTGCTCGCCTGTTTATTAGGACGATATTGTATGTCATCACCCTAACGGCGGGGTGACTTCTCCATGAAAGCTTCAGACATACAGGGATGCTGGAACGAAGGCTGGAAATCCTATCTGGCTTTCTTTGGAACGAGGGCCAGCGTGCGAGCGAGCGCGCAAGCGACCGCCGGGGTCAGCTTGCTTCCAAGCAAGCAGCTGCGCATGCAAACAATGTTGACTCCATCTATCTAAGATGCATGGGGACTCTCAGCACACACACACACACACAGACACACATACATGTATGCGTTTTCCTTTTCAACACATGCATGTATTCCCACCAGCAGCCACTCAATCGCAGCTGCTAAGGTATGCATACATGGGTGTTGATGTAGCTACATGGGTGTTGATGGGCTCCTAAAAGCTAGCATGCGCGTCAGACAATGGTGGGCTGCTGCATGCTGGGATTGATCAGGGTGCAGCTAGCTATCTAGCTCAAATAATCAGGGGGCACCATTGAAGCCAATCATGGCCACGCATATGCATGGATGCGACGTTGCTTGTACTTGGTGCAGCTAGCTGGTCATGCCTGGGCGTGGCCTAAATCGCCGTCATGAGCGCGTGGGCGCGCGTGGGCGCTGCCGAACGGCGGGGACATGTGTTGAAAAGGCAAACGCATACGACGAGCGTAAGCGCAAAAATGATGGTGTTGTTGTAGGACCCAGCTCCAGAGGCAGTCGAAGGGGTGACGTCCCTGCATGTTAGTTCGGCGGCGACCACCACCGTAGCCCCCGATCGATGCGGCCCAGAATCGAGGGCTTGTGTGCACTAGCTGCGGACGAGGTGAATGAACCAATCCTGTCTCGCATTCAATGATTGGGGCAGGGAACATCCTGCCTGGATAGACCCTGCTGTACTGCCGTACAGTCGACCGAAAAGGGCCGCACTCCGCACGCTCGCGCTTGCGGCCTTAGTATTGTAACTGACACATGTATGAGTAATCGAACCTGCTGCTGTATGTCAACACAGGCTCAGGCCTGAGACAGGCAGGTTGACACATACCACGCCCACTGCTAGCGCGACGAACACTCAGCAGCGAGGTGCAAACAACCGTCACTACCAGCAGCGCGCAGGCGCCCCTACTCTACTCTGCCTCGCCCATACACAGCGTGCACGACGTCATCACCGGCGCCATGGCGCCCCCAAGGCGTGCTTGGTGCCCGCTTGGTGCTGGGTGCCCGCTTGGTGCCCGCGCGCGCGCGTGGCCTGCTCCCCCAGTGGCTCCATCCCCCGCCCATGACGCCCATGATGCCCCCGCCGCCCGTGCCGACCCCATGACGCACCCCTCCCCGTGGCGCCCTTCCACCCGCCGTGGCGCCCCCTCTCTTGGCGCCCCCATCCCATGGCACCCCGCCCTGCCCTCTGCCCCTGCCCTGCCCCTGCAGGCGTACGCACGTGACCCCTTCCCCACCCGCCGTGGCGCCCCTCCCGGCGTTCAAAAGCCAAGAACCACTTCTACATAGTATCATACACGAGGCTTACTTGTCTTCACCGCACGCCAAATGGTTCAAACACCCGCCGGCCGAGGGTGAAGGCAATACAAGAATGCGAAGGACCAATAGAACCTAAGGAGGAAAGAATGCGTGCGTCGTTCATCGGGACCTGACTGCTGCTGCGGAAGTGAGGCAGGGGACTTACAATTGCACGGGCGACTCTGGCCCGCTGCTGCCGGAGCGGCCGTTCCATAGTTCAATATCGGCTGAGATTGAGCTTCCTAGCGCCAAGCCCGCATTGTGACGTCGTGGACTGAAAGCCTGAAACTCGCTCAATACATACGGTGTCGTTGCCTCTTCACAACGGACAATATGTCTTTAAAGTCTATAAAGCCTGTAGTCATGGGTTTCAGTCCTGAAGATACCTAAGTACGTCATCGCTGTGCTGACCAAACCCGGCACTGCCATATCCCGAGACACACCGCCCGCCGCACAATAGTGCGGACCCACCACCCCACCGCGCACACCGTACTCTCCTGCCTCACGCATCGCATGAGCGCACGCCCCCTTCGCCGCGCCGTGCAGCAGCATCAAGCGTTCCGCCGGAGTCGCCACCTGGCATGCACCTGGACTGCTAGCGCCGTACGTTGTGCTGTCTGCCGGCGCTGCCACCCAGCAGCACCGCCGGACCGCCCGCCCGCGTGCGACATTGCTGCACCGTGGGTAGCGCCGCCCAGCGCCCACACCACTGGACTGCCCGCCGGTGCTGCCACGCGCCAGCTAGCAGCGCCTCTAGCGCCACTGGATGGAAATAAAAGGGACGCGCCGCTGGACCGGCCCTTTTAGCACTTGCAGCGCACCGGTAGGGGGCGAAGGCCGCACAGTCGCCGTCGATTCGCGGGCCGGCCGGCGGGGATGGGGCGGGCCAGCCAGCATGTTTGGTTACCGCTGGCCGCCGCCAGACACGTGTCAGTGTCGCGCTGTATGTCAACACTAGCGCCTGGCAGTGCCTTGCACGGACCGACCGTCCAGCCAAGGCATGCCAGGTCATGATACCGCTGGCCGTTCAAGGGACAGGAGGGATTGGCTGCTCGTTTTCGTGCTTCGCCCGCCATATATGCCTTGCACGTGGCCTTGCATGTAATAACCAGTAACCCCGCTTGCAGCGTCGCACCTCGGGGTGTGAATGATCTCAGAGGGTCTGACTTTCTCTTACTTCCTGCTTTCTGTTTCTCGGATGCCGGCAGGGAGAAGGCCGGTCGCCTCGTGCGGCAGTAGTGTTGAAACGAAACGTGCAGCAATAGTGTGTGTACGGGACGTACCGGTATCTGTGAAAAATAGCTCAAGGAGCGGGTCGCACCAGCTGCGCAAGAGCGGTCTCTCGATCTGGGTCCGCCGTGCGCTCACCGCAGCACGCTTCATGTATGTATGCACGGGCGCGTGTGCACACCTCGGCGCGCACCAGAAGGGCCATACGCACTCAGCAGCCCCACGCTCGGGACACTGTCGTACTCTGGCTAGCTAAGAAGCGTCGGATCCGTTCGGCCATGCGTTCGGCCACGTGACCGCACCTTCACGCAACCTACGTATGTTGGTGCCGAATGCCCGTCATCGGTGTCGCACGTCCGCAGGTTCCCACTTGCATTCCATTCTGGCTCAGATGGTCCGCCCAGCGCTTAAGCGCCAATCGGTTCATTCCGATGCGCCTAAAAGACAAGTACGGGGGTTAGGATGCTCTATACTGGGTGTTGGGATTGCCATTCTTGCATCCTCGGTGGCATTCGCAGCCCAACAACCAACATGCTGCTGATAACAGAAATCAAGAATGTGCATATCTGAGCGGTACCCGCCTAACGCACGTGGCCCCGTACACATACAACCTCTGCGTCGCACAGAGCTACACACATACGAGATCTCCCGTACCCTGCCCCACGCTGGCCCCCGCAGACACGGCAGACCTAGCCAGCTACGAGGCGTCAACTGCGGGGCCCCGACCTCGCTCGGACCCGGCGCCCGCTTTCCTGCACGCCTCCCTGTGCCCCGCCCGCCAGTGCTCCTGCAGGCAGGCCCTGCGGCAGTAGTGCGCCGCGCCGCAGCGGCCGCACGCCTGCAGCCGCAGGGCCGCCTCGCTGTCGCCCTCCAGGTCGCAGACGCGCAGCAGGCCACGGGCCGCGGGCGGCGGCAGCAGTGCGACCGCCAAGGGTACGGGGGCGGGCAGCTCAAACGTGGTGGTGTCGCACCCTCCCACCGCAGGGCTGCTGCCACCGCCACTCGCGCAAAGCCGCCGCAGCCATGCCGCCTGTTCGTCCAGCCAAGCCCACCGTTTAAATCCCCTCCAGTCTATCCAGTGCCGATACCAGCGCCGCCAGCGCCTTGGGCGGCCAAGTCAGCTGTCCTTCCAGAGGTGGCGTCTGCACGGCGGCCGCCTCGGCCTCCGCATCCGCTGCCACCGGGGATGCAGCAGAGCCCTCCGCGGCTTGGCGCAGCCCCGCCAGGGCCAGGCAGCTCGGGGCAAGCTCCCGCAGGAAACAGGGGTAGTTCTCCATTCATGGCCTGATCCGGCGGCATCGCCTCCACCAGGGCCAGCGCCGTGGTCACCAGCTCCACTGCGCCCACCTCATTCAGGAAGAAGGACCGCCAGGCGGACACCTCGTCGCCCACGCACGCGCCGCCGCCGGCGGCAGCGGCGCCGCCAGCGGCGGCTGGGGCGGCGCGTGCAGCAGCGGCAGCAGCAGCAGACGCCCGATCACCAACGCCAGCGCAGCCGGCAGCGCCGGACCGCCCGCCGCCGCCGCTGTCGCTCGCAGTATCGGCAGCCGCGGCCGAGGATGAGGCGAAGTCGGCGCCTGCGCCGTCAGCCTTTGGCGGGCCGGCGGCGGTCGGCTGCTTTGTGGCGCCCCGCCGAGACAGCAGGCCGCAGCGCGTCGCCAGGCAGGGGATCCATAACAGGGTCGGAGTCAACAGATCAGCCACCCTCTCCGCGTCCCCCACCGTCCGCACGTGCGCCGCGGCTTGCATCGCCAGCCGGGAGATGGCCGGCAGGATCGTGCAGGCGGCCAGCGACAGCAGCCTGACCAGCTGCGCCGACGCTGGAGATGCTGCGGGCGGCCGCTGCTCCGGCTCATCGGTCCAGGCGCAGGCGGGGGTCCGGGTCGTCCCGCGCCCCAAGCAAGGCGATGGCCCGTGGGTTGGCCCCCCTGACCAGCTTGGCTAGCGTGACCACCAGCGCCGCCGCCTGCCGCTCCTCGCCGTACGCCAGGAGAACCGCAAGCAGCCGCCAGGTGTCAAGCAAGTGCTGGCCGAGGAGCGCCCTCGCCACGTCAGCCGCGCGGCCGCGCGGCTCCCGGCCCGCCGCCCGCAGCAGCGCTTCCAGGCAGGGCAGCAGCCCGGCCAGCCTGGTTATCTTCCGTTC
>LSYV01000028.1:749217-763281 GCA_001584585.1 Gonium pectorale | reverse complement strand
ATCATGTCCACGACAAGGTTTTTTTTCCGAAAAAACGTTTACGATAACCAGACTGAGATTCCCGGCTCGCAGCGCGTCCCCCACCTCGCCCGGCGGCGCATCCGGCAGTCTCAGAGGGCCTATTCGGGTGAAGGAGAGGCGAGGACGACATGGGACGAAGGGGAGGAGGGCGGCAGGGTGGGAGTTCTAAGAGGGGCGAAAACACGCGAGCCGCCTCTCGGTTTGGGGACGCGGGCGGCAAGCTCGCCAGCCAGCGGGTCTGCACAACAATGGGGCGGGGCAGGCGGCCGAGAAGGCAAAGGGCCACTTGCACCACCCTGGGCCATGCGTGTTGGTGCGACTGAGGCCCCGTCATGCCAGCACGACATGCAGGCCGCCACCTAGCCGTCACGCTGAGCTCCCATAGCGCGTGCAACATGAGGACAGGCGTGTTTGGTGCTCGCCGCCCAACACAGAGGCTATCCAATGCCTGCCGGCTACGTCAGCCGCCCCAACGTGTCCCCGGGGCGTCCCCGTTGGCCGTGTCCTCAACACCCCGACCACGACGCAGCCTAGGCGGGACGGGGGTCCCCATGTGTGGTGCCTGAGCCAACGTGCCTGCGTGCCTGCTTGCTTGCCTGCCTATTGCGTTGGCCTGCAACCGGGATCCCGTGACCGCACGCGGCCTCCGGCTCACCGAAGGAAGCCTCAAGCCCCGTCCTCGCCACAACCCCCATGTCCACAGCGCCCAGGTGCTCCAGCGATGCGCATGCCTGCTAACGATTGATTGAACACCGCTGCGACCGCACGCGGCCTTGTGCTCACCAAAGAAGTCCGGCAGCTCCGTCCTCGCCGCGTTCCCCACGTCGAGCAGCTCGGCGATCGCCGGCAGCTCATCGGCTGCGCAGCAGTACGGGTTCACGTGCGCCGCCACTGCCACGTTCAGCCGCTACGCACCACGCCGCCATGTCGAGCGCGCGCGGCTGCACCCGGTGCTCGAGGCCCGCGCCGGCCGGGACCTGGGCGGCAACGCGCTCCGTCAGCAGCTCCAATACGGTGCGGAGGGCCAACACGGCAGTGCGCGCCACGTCGCCCCGAGCCAGTCTGAACGCCGGTTCTGCGATCTCGCCAGGCAGGCTGGTAGGCAGGCCGCCGCTGCCGCCGCGATCGGAGCCCCCAGGGCCGCCGCTGCCGTCTCCGTCCTCCGCCGACCCCAACTGCGCCGAGGTCACTGCCAGCCAGCCGGCCCGCATCGCCAGCTGCAGTGCGCCGCGCCGGCTCGGCAGCAGCGCCCCCGGCCCCTGCCCCGGCCTTTGCTTGACCGCGAGCACAAACAATCGCAGCACGGAGGTTAGGGGCACGCCGCCCGCAAGCACGGACCTCTGCTGGCTTGTTGTACTATAGTACGTGCAACGACACAGTTGATCCGGCCGGGGGAAAAAGGTGGGGAAAAAGGAAGGTGAGGCACATCGCACGACCAGCAGGCATACCTCATGCCGTACAAGCTCCGGAACCCGCACGTACCCAGGCGCGGCGGTACTACATCAAGGAACCTATTATCTCCCGACAGGCCGCGCCTCAGGTCACCGCCGTCTTGACGCCTGTGGTCTGGCAGGGCTTCCAGCAGCGAAGCCGGGAGGCCGTAGCCCCCCGAGAGCGGCTGCCAGCTGGGGTACGCGGCCCGCAGCACCCCCAGGCCCAGCACGGCTGCCACATGCTGCACACATGGGGCCAGAAGGGAGCGCCGGATCAACGCCGCCGCTCCGCCAACGCCACCGTCTGCTAGGCCTAACAGGGTGGCGTGGGCACCGCAGCAGGCCTCGGCCACCGATGCGATGTGTGAGGGGCCCGGCTGCCGCCAGTCTCCCCCACCGGCCGCCCTCGGCTGCTCCCCCACCTGCCCCTGGGCCTGCAGCAGCAGCAGCAGCGTGCGGTCCGCGTGGTCCAGCACGCCGCTCGAGTGCAGGGCCGTGGCGAGGCAGGCCTGCAGCTGGGTGGCGTCCTGCGCCGGCAGCGGCAGCAGCCTGAGGCTGCTCACCGCCACGCAACCCACGTACACGAGGAGGAGGAGCTGGGCCGTGTAGGACGCAGCCGAGGAGTGAAGTTGGGAGGCGACAGGCGCCTGAGGCGACTGCGGAGCGACCGCGGAAGGTCCGGCAGCAGACAGTGTGGAGGGTGCCCCGGGGGCGGGCGCGGGGGCTGAGGCAGCCGCCAGAAGGAGGTCTGACACGGCGAAGAGCTGGCGACTGGCAGCGTGGAAGGTATGCATCCGCAGCAGCCCCATTGTGAAGCTCAACTTCGGCTGCCAGGCGGGGTTGGAGCCGGTCATGGTCGCCCCCGACAGCAGGCAGGCGGCAAGCTCGAGCACGTTTGCCGCCACCGTCAAGCGGCCACGGTCAGCCTCGCCAGCGCCCTCTGAGAGGTCGGAGGATGGCAGGCGCACTGCTGCGACCACGAGCTGCAGCACGGCCAGACGGAAAGCGGAATCCGCGAGCAGCGCAAGCAAGCGCCCTGCTGCCCAGGCCCCGCAGGCGCTCTGCGGCAGGGGCCTGCTGTCTGCGCTGTACCAGCGTCACGGACCCCACCGAGCCGCTTACTCCTGCACCGTTGGCTCACCGTGATGACAGCTTGACCAGCGCGCACTAGCTGGCACCCGACTCCACACACGCCAACAGCAGAACCTCCCCCGCCTGCCTTCCTTCCTCCCTTCCCCCCCCCTCCCCCGGAAGGCCACCCCCCTACCCCGACTCGCCACATCACGGCCCAGCGTGCGCAAGCAAGTTGCACCCAGCAATCAGAGGCACCAAGCGGCTCGTCGCCTGGTTGCTTGCAGCCCCGCATTTACTCGGCTGGATGGGCTGGATGGCACTCGCTGCGAAGCACATGCAGTGCCAAAGCGAGAGGGTCGCATGAAGCTCTACCGTATGGGCCCCCCATCGTCGGGAAGATTCCGAGCGAGGGCGTGTCCCCGGTTCGTTGTGGGCGGGTGGCCTGCCGGCCACTGGCCACCCGCCAGCGTTCGGTCGTCCAGTAGGTGAGTTCCTCCGGAACATGAAGAACAGAAAACTGTGGAGGCCACGTCTTTGTGCTACGTTGCCAGCAGGGCGCCGGTTACAGAGCGTGGCGGGCGGCGGCGGACAGCGGATAGACGGGCCCTCCCCGTTCCACCAGCTAAAACGTCCGAGGGTTTTGGCCTGCTGTTTCGTCAGGCCGACCGAAGGCGGCCCGTAGTGGATAATCCGGCGCTCGGAGCGTAAGGCGCGGAGCTTGAATGCTCATGTTGCAAGGCTGCGCCAGGTGGCGAATCTTAACCCAGCTTGCTCTCTGTGGCCCCGGTTACAGGCTGGTGGCAACCACCAAACCACTACCTGCAAAACCGCCAACTACCAGGAAACCAGCACCTCTGCCAGGCAGGCTTGGTTTCATAGTCTCGGCGGCTACACCAGCCCAACCAACCAAATCAATAAACCAACAGCCAACCGCCAACCGCCGGCCGGCGCTTGCGCGCCTGACTTCCCGCCCCCTGCCTCCTCGCTCGTCCCCTTTTTTACCCGCCCCGCGCCCGCCCGCCCGGGGGGGGGGGCAGCCAGGTGGGCGTGCGTGTGCGTGTGGGTGTGCAGGGGTGCGGGTGTATTGCTTGGCGGCAGTGTCAGCACCAATTGCGGAGGGTTAACCCACGGACGGTGCACCGTCCGCGGGCGTGTCATGAGGCATCGCCTCGCTGGGAGCTCCGCCACAGCCATGTGCACCATGAATCCAGCCCCGATGCGCCCCCTTCATCCACACAGCACACATGCGACAAGGAGCGCCAGGCGGATGGACGCCGTAATAGCTAGTAGCGTCAGCGCCGCCAGCGCAGCCACCCACCAGCGCCGCCGGAACGTCCACCGGCGCCGCCGGGCCTGCCTTGCAGCACCAGCAGCGCACCGGCCGATGAAGAGTCGGAGGCAGCACAGGATGTCGCCAGCCAACTGCCGCGCCGGTGGAGGATTTTGGTATGGCGAGATCGGTGGCCGGCAGGGAGGGACGCCGGTTGCCTTGTGCGGCGACGCATGTGTACCCCACAGCTAGGGCCGCGGGAGGTATGCGCGGGTTGGAGCGGTCTCACGATCTGGGCCCAGACGCGCGCTGCGGCCACCGCAGCGCGCTCCGTCACTATGTGCGCGCGTGCGCCCGCACATCTCGGCGTCAAGGCCTACTGCCGTGCTGCCGCCTGCCAGCTGGGGCGAGCCGTTCTCAAACGCCGCGCGCTGTGGCGACGCCCCACGCCAGTCGTACGTTTCGCCCGCACGGTCGTACGGCCGCGCATGTGTGAACTCTGCCGCCTCGTGTACGGGGAACACGAACCCATCCGCCGGAAACTTCGGAAACATCCTTGCAGCCTGTCGCCCCGTTTCAAGCACCTATAGCGCTCACCCACACACTGTGCGCCACGTCGGCCATGTTTCCGTACCGCCACACGCCGTACTGTATCATCTGCCGGTGGTGGCCTGCCCAGCACGGTTCAACGCGGTTCAACGCAAGACTGGAGCAGTTCCCCGCCCGAACTTTCATCTACGGAAAGGTTACAGCAGGAGCAGATAGCGGGAGGGAGGGACCGACACCCATCAGGTGGCAGCCAGCAGCACACAACCGCCAGCCCTCCGCGCGCGGTGGCGTCCGGAGGCTCAGTGCACCCGCGGGGTCAGCTCCGCAGGAGCCGCGCGTGTGAAACCCGGATCCATGGATTCCATGGAAGTGGCAAACCCCGCAAGATGCAGAAACTCGCAAACACCCACGGTGGACTGCGTAAACATGACTGGCAGGGGACAGCCTTGCTATCTTAATTAGGATAATTAAATCTGCCCGGGTTTGGACGCGTTTTTCCTAATTCGGGACACGAGGCAATTACGCGGGTTTTGCAATAGAAGACAGCCCAGGGGCAGGGGAAATGCGCAGATCCCGGTTTTGCAATAGAAGACAGCCCAGGGGCAGGGGAAATGCGCAGATCCCTAGTAAATTGCCCCGGGATGCGTGCTCCATGAACACTCCATGCCCTTCAGCCGGGTTGGAATTAGGCAGGCTCCTAATTACCTCTCAAGGAAGATAGCAAGGCTGGCAGGGGAGGCTTAGAGCAGAAGCAGTCATGCGGCGATTACGCGGTTACATTTGCGGAATCGGCTGCCGGGTGGCGGCACCTCGGCCCTAGGCCCCTAGCCGGGCGCCACCTCCCGTCCCGCCGATGTCTAGAACACTGGACAGTCCGGCTCCGAACCGCACTGCCGGCCGGCGGGTCACACACCTGCAGCCCGATCAACTTTGATGAGCATCCTTATCTCCCGCCTGTGTCCCATTGCAGTGCAGAAATTGAACCTCACATAACCCACATGTTACAAATAAGGCCGTGAATTAACGACACAAGCCCGCTTTCGGCTGCTTCAGTTGCAGTGCAGAAACACGAGTCCATCGTCCGACGATCCGAACATGCCCGTACAGATTGCCACGCCATACTTGTTGGCGACGCCATCTACCTCTGCGTCGAACAGGGCTCTGTCGTACTCTGCTCTCATACGAGATCTCCCGTACCCTGCCCTACGCTGGCCGCAAACACGGCAGACCTAGCGAGCTACGAGGCGTCAACTGCGGGGACCCGACCTCGCTCGGACCCGGCGCCCGCTTTCCTGCACGCCTCCCTGTGCCCCGCCCGCCAGTGCTCCTGCAGGCAGGCCCTGCGGCAGTAGTGCGCCGCGCCGCAGCGGCCGCACGCCTGCAGCCGCAGGGCCGCCTCGCTGTCGCCCTCCAGGTTGGCGCAGACCGGGTTGGCGCAGACGCGCAGCAAGCTGCGGGCCACGGGGGGCGGCAGCAGTGCGACCGCCAAGGGCAGAGGATCGCTCAGCGCAAACTTGATGGTGACGCGCCCTCCCACCGCAGGGCTGCTGCCACCACCAGCCGCGCCAAGGTGCTGCAGACATGCCGCCTGTTCCTCCATGCCCACCGCCAGGTCCCCCTCCAGTCTGCCCAGTGCCGCCGCCAGCGCCGCCAGCCCCTTGGGCGGCCACGCCAGCTGCCGCCCCGGAGTCGGCGACTCCACAGCGGCCGCATCGGCCTCCGCACCCGCTGCCACCGGGGATGCGGAAGGGCAGTATACGGCCGGGCCCAGTCCCGCCAGCGCCAGGCAGCTCGTCGCGAGCTTGCGCATGAACCAGGGACACTGACCCGCGGCCCTGTCCGGCGGCATCACCTCCGCCAGGGCCAGCGCCGCGGTCACCAGCTCCACCGCGCCCACCTCCTCCAGTAAGAAGGACCGCCAGGAGAACGCCTCCTCGCGCACGCACGCCCCGCCGTCGCCGCCAGCGGCGCCTCCGATAGCTGCGTGTGCAGCAGCAGCAGCCGCTGCAGACGCCCGATCACCAACGCCAGCGCAGCCGGCAGCGCCGGACCGCCCGCCGCCGCCGCTGGCGATGGCAGCACCGGCGAAAGCCGCGGCCGAGGATGAGGCGAAGTCGGCGCCCGAGCTGTCGGCGTTTGGCGGGCCGGCGGCGGCCGGCGGTCCGCCCCGCCGAGACAGCAGGCCGCAGCGCGTCGCCAGGCAGGGGATCCAGAACAGGACTGGAGTCAACAGATCAGCCACCCTCTCCGCATCCCCCACCGTCCGCACGTGCGCCGCGGCCTGCATCGCCAGCCGGGAGATGGCCGGCAGGATCGTGCAGGCGGCCAGCGACAGCAGCCTGACCAGCTGCGCCGACGCTGAAGATGCTTCGGGCGGCCGCTGCTCCGGCTCATCGGTCCCCTGAGCCTCGCCGCCACTTTCGGCACGTGGCCCCGTCCGCGCTACGGGGGACTCAGCAAAAAGGGCCACGATGATCATGAGGCGCAGGCGGAGGTACGAATCGTTGCGCGCTCCGACCTCGGCGATGGCCCGTGGGTCGGTCCGCTGGACCAGCTTGCCCAGCGTGACCACCAGCGCCGCCGCCTGCCGCTCCTCGCCGTACGCCAGCAGGGCCGCGAGCAGTCGCCAGGAGTCGCCCGAGCGCTGGCCGAGGAGCTCCCCAACCACGTCCGCCGCGCGGCCGCGCGGCTCCCGGCCCGCCGCTCGCAGCAGCGCCTCCAAGCAGGGCAGCAGCCCGGCTCGCAGCGCGTCCTCCAAACCGCCCGGCGGCGCGTCCGGCAGGCTCAGAGGGTCTGTTCGAGGGGAGGAGACGGGGGGCGAGATGCGGGGAAGACGAGGAGAAAGGGAGGCAGTGAAGACACGCGGGCCGCCTCTCAGTTTGAGCGCGCGGGCGGGGCGGCAAGCTCATCAGGAGGCATGCACGACACGGGGAGGGCAGGCGAAGTAGAATGCGGGACGCGCCTCCACAACCCCAGGACATGCGGGTGGGTGCAACCGAGTCCCTAAATGTCCTCTTGGGATCACGTGCAGGCCGCCACCCACCCACCCACCCGAAAAGCAACCCCCAATGTGCAACCCCCAGTGCGCAGTCCCAATTGCACAGCACGACATAAGTGCGCCCCCGCCCAAGACAGAGGCCCTCCAGACCAGCTAGCTTTGGGCAAGCTGCCGGCCGTGCATCCAACGCCCCGGCCGTGCATCCAACGCCCCGGCCGTGCATCCAACGCCCCGGCCGTGCATCCAACGCCCCGGCCGTGCATCCAACGCCCCGGCCGTGCATCCAACGCCTGCGGGCGGGGCTGCACGGCGGGCAGGATGCGGGTCGCCGTGCACCGTGCAGCTGACGGCCACGCGCATGCCTCCTAACGAACGATGTAACACACGGCCTTGTGCTCACCAAGGAAGTCCGGCAGCTCCGTCCTCGCCACGTTCCCCACGTCGAGCAGCTCGGCGATCGCCGGCGGCTCATCGGCTGCGCAGCAGTGCGGCGTCACGTGCGCCGCCACTGCCACATTCAGCCGCCACCACGCCGCCACGTCGTGCGCGCGTGGCCGTGCCGGCAGCACAGGGCCCGCGCCGGCTGGGCTCTGGGCGGCAACGCGCGCTGTCAGCAGCTCCCATGCGGTCATAAGGGACTCCACGGCGGTGCGCGCCACCTCCTTCCGCGCGAGTCGGAACGCCGGTTCCGCGGTCTCGTCAGGAAGGCCGGAAGCGCTGTCGCCGTAGCCGGAGGCCCCGGGGCCGTCGCCATCCTCGGCCGACCACAGCTGCGCCGAGGTCACAGCCAGCCAGCCAGCCCGCATCGCCAGTTGCAGCGCGCCGCGCCGGCTCGGCAGCAGCGCCCCCGGCCCTGACCCTGCCCCCGACCCCGGTCTCTGCTTGACCGCGAGCGCAAACAGACGCAGCATGGAGAACATGGGCGCGGCGCCCACAAGCACGGTCCTCTGCTGGCCACGCCTCGGGTCGCCGCCGTCTTGACGCCTGTAGTCTAACAAGGCTTCCAGCAGCGGAGCCGGGAGGCCGTAGCCCCCCGCGAGCGGCTGCCAGCTGGGGTACGCGGCCCGCAGCACCCCCAGGCCCAGCACGGCTGCCGCATGCTGCACACATGGGGCCAGAAGGGAGCGCCGGATCAACGCCGCCGCTCCGCCAACGCCACCGTCTGCTAGGCCTAACAGGGTGGCGTGGGCACCGCAGCAGGCCTCGGCCACCGATGCGATGTGTGAGGGGCCCGGCTGCCGCCAGTCTCCCCCACCGGCCGCCCTCGGCTGCTGCCCCGCCTGCCCCTGGGCCTGCATCAGCAGCAGTAGCGTGCGGCCCGCGTGGTCCAGCACGCCGCTCGAGTGCAGGGCCGTGGCGAGGCAGGCCTGCAGCTGGGTGGCGTCCTGCGCCGGCAGCGGGCACAGTCCGAGGCTGCTCACCGCCAAGCACGCCACGTACGTGAGGAGGAGGAGCTGGGCCGTGTAGGACGCAGCCGAGGAGTAAAGTTGGGGGGCGACAGGCGCCTGAGGCGGCTGCGGAGCGACCGCGGCAGGTCCGGCGGCGGCCCGTGTGGAGGGCGCGCCGGAGAGTGAGGCTGCCGCCCCTGGCGCCAGAAGGAGGTCCGACACGGCCGAGAGCTGGCGGCTGGCAGCGTGGAAGGTATGCGTCCGCAGCAGCCCCATTGTGAAGCCGAACGTGGGCTGCCAGGCGGGGTTGGAGCCGGTCATGGTCGCCGCCGACAGCAGGCAGGCGGCAAGCTCGAGCACGTTTGCCGCCACCGTCAAGCGGCCACGGTCAGCCTCGCCAGCGCCCTCGGCGAGGTCGGAGGATGGCAGGCGCACTGCTGCGACCACGAGCTGCAGCACGGCCAGACGGAAAGCGGAATCCGCGAGCAGCGCAAGCGCCCGTCTAGCTGCCTCCAGTGACCGTACATAACCGATAAGCGTAGTGAGACACTCTTTAAGCGTGTGGAGCTCTGAGGCGGACAGCTGGGACAGCGGCGAGTCCAACTCCGGACCTCGGTCAGTGCGACCGGCACGGGGGCCGCAGAGCCGCCCCGAAACAACCGCCAGCTTGATGGCGTTACGTACGTCCGCAGGGAAGCCTAAACCAGAGCCGCCTTGCTTGCCACGCGGATGGGCCGGGCCCGCCCGTCGGGGCATTCTTAAACATGAAGTTTCTTGCGCGCTGTGCGTAAAATTCAACCCTTTTCAAAGGTCGATGAATCTTACACTCGAGAGAGTTGACTAGGCCCTGAAACAAAGTACTATGACTATTGCGGGGCGGTTCTTACAAGGCTCACGGGTGCTAGCGTGTGGCCAAAGTCTGAGCAGACGTTTCCAGGGGCGCAGGGGCTTGGCGGAAATACATCCGCCCGTACCAGCCACCTCCGTGACCCACGCGACCCACCGCAACCCACTGGACACCCGCTCGAGAGCTCGCTTTCCACTTGCATCTGCTCCAGTTCTTCAGCTTTTCATTCGTGGCCAGCAGCGGTGTCTGCTGGCAAGGATTGCGAGGAGCACCAACACCGGCTCAGCCGAAAGCCCCATATGTCGCCGATAAATGCTCCCGCTGTGCCCCCTTTTTGAGGACCCAAGTGTATGTGCAAATCCTCCAGGCGTTCCAGTAAAACCGTAAGGTAATGCAAGACCCATCAGAGTATGGGCACCCTCTGTGCTTCAGGATAAAGCGTGCGCGCTGTGCCGCCCGGCTGCCGAGCCCACAGGGGAGAGTAAATCAGGAGATCGGGCAGGCCACCTGTTTGTTTCGACACACCCAAAGGCGCGATGTTGCCAGCTTGCCAGCAGGGTGCGGGGTACATACAGCCCACACGGCCGCCGGTCGGGACCATCACTAGCGTCGCAAGCTGGACGTCCACCGCAGGTGCTCATTAAGCGTTGCGCAGCGCTCGCCGCCGTTCCCGCTGCCGCTGAACCCAGCCGCCACGGTGCGCCGAGTCTGCTCTTCATTCCTCCTGCGTAGTGGGCCAGCAGGCGGGAGAGGCAGGCGAGACGACGGGCGGGACCGCCCACCGCGAACGAAGGGACCGAGTCTTTTCTTCCTATGCAAGGTTACAGTCTGAGAGGCGAGAAAGGGCGCAGCCCAGGTGCGAAGCAGCCCAGCCCCCACATGCATCCTTCGCCTTGGGCTGTGTGCACGAGCTGCGCTTCGGCCGCGGTACGAACCCACCGATCGAGTCACGCTCGTGGGCCGGTAGATAGTCACGCTGGCAGGCATGACAAGCTCACGCTGGCACCCAACCCATGCCAACTCCGTCCGCCCCGCCCGCAACACCCGGCCCAAGCTTCATAAACGGCGCCCAGTAGTGCAGCTGCCGCTAGGCACAAGTTTACGGTCGTAAATCCCCGTACATCGCGCGTTATGGGGCTGTACTCTATGAACTGCAGTAACATGTGCGGCGGGGAAGGTCCGGAAGGCAGCATGGTTTCCTTCCGTCGGCGGACGAAGGAAAGTGCCTTGTTTGCTACTTTGACGATGGCGTGAGGATCCCCGTGCGGCATCACTGCCAACCGTTTCGGCCCCATCCATCTGATTGGCCTTTCGGTTGACCAGCTGCGGATAACGCCCAGAAGGTGAGTTGCACCGAAACATCCCAGGGTTTTGGCGAGCTGTTCGTTTCGTCAGGCCGGTCGAAGGCCCGTAGCGGAACACAACCACACTCCGCTGAAGGTCCGGAGCTTGCACCCCATACTGATGCATGTTACAAGCACGGGTGCGCCAGGCGGCTAATCAGGAATCACAAGCCCAACATGCACTCTGCAGTACCGCTTGCAGTCTGGCGGTTGCACACTGCACCCCATCACCGCTACCTGCAAAAACCGCCAACTACCAGGATGCCCAGCAGGCTTCGAACCACAGTCCCGGCGGCTACATACACATTACTCAACCAGCCAACAGCCAACCGCCAACCGCCGGCGGCCGGCGATTGCGCGACTCGCCTGCCGGCCACCTCCTCGCTCGTCCCCCTTATTTGCAGCCGCACTTGGCATCAGTGCACCCCTTAGCCCCACAACCCACGGCCTACCGCCTGCCTCGCGTCGCGTCGCGTCGTGTCGCGTCGGCCCCACACCCGAGTCGACTACTTTGACTGCCTCTGGAGCTGGGTCCTACAACGACACCATCACTTTCGCGCTTACGATCGTCGTATGCGTCGTGTCGTTAGGTTAAAACAGTGCGCCCCCGAAGTCCGCGACAAGTACGTATCTCGCATCCCAGGTAAAGCCCCCTGCCCGCCTGCTGCCGGCTGCCGGCCTGAACCCGAGTCTCGCGGCCGGGTCCGATGGTTTCACAGCCGTGTCTGGGCGGGATGCAATCAGCGGGGCCCGATATTGCAGCGGGGCCGCCCCATCCGGCCGCCCACTCAAGTTCTCAACAGCTGCCACAATCACCAAGGACGGTGCCAAACAGCTCTCCTCCCGCCCCGCCCCGTTCCGCCGCCGCCGCCGCCACGCACGTCCCGCCCTAACTAGCTCTTTGCCAGAGCAGTACCCCCCCACAGCATCCGTATCCTCCACGCGTACGGCCCCACCGCCCGTGGCCCCCCTGCAGCGCGGCGCTGCGCCTCACTCCTCCGCCGTCCGCTGCCGCTTGGCGGCGTGCGCCGCCTTGGCGCCTCCCTTGCCGCCGCCGGCCGCGGCCGCGGCGCGCTTGGCCTTGGCGCCCTTGAGCGCCCCGGCCTGCACGGGGGAGGCGAGGGTGTGGGTGGGGTGGGGACATTTGAGACACAAGAGTTGAATGGGAACGGGCTGGACGCCCCATGCGGAGTTCAGCACGATATCCTTGCCTTCCGAGGTTGCAGGCTGAAGGGTAATGTTTGCATCCGTTTCCGTGAGTTCAGCCCTCGGACAATCACCGATGCCCCCTTGGTCAAACACTGCACCTCCCCGAAACCGCCCCACCGCTCTGACTTGCCGGCCAGCTTCAAACCCACGCGCCGCTCCACCAGGCCGACTCATCAGCTGACTGACTCCCAGCCTCCCAAGCCCCCCCAATCGCCCCGTGCGGGCTCCCGAGGCGGCGCCTACCTTCGCGCCTCCCACGACGGAGGACAGCTTGGCCGAGGCGGCGGCCTGCGCGGGAGCGCGACGGGGTGGGAGCGGTGGGGCGTTTGCGTGTATGGGGAGCGCAGCAGCAGAAAATTCCGAGCGGGCGAGGGACAAACAAAGCGAGCAATGAAGTAAGCTTACCGCTCGACCCGCCAGGTCAGCGCACTCAGGGCCACGGGAGTTGGCGGCGGGCCGAAGCAACCCCATGACCCGCACCCCCCACCCCCCCATCCCCCTCTGCCCTCTCCTCTCCACCCCACGACATGCCTGCTTGTCAGGGGCCGTCTTCGTTACCCCCCTCCCCCCCTTCCCCCCTCTCCCCTTCCCCCCTGTCCCCTCTCCCCTACCCCCCTATCTTTCCCACATACCCACGACACGGACACACCTGCTTGCCGCGGCGGCGGTTGAGCATGCGGCGGTCCAGGCTCCAGTACGCGTACGGCTCCACCTTGGCCTGGCCTGTCGTACGTAACGTCGCACGGCACGGGCGGGGGCGTTGAGGAGGATGGGGGAGAGCGGCCGGCGAGCGCCTCAAGCGGCGGCCGCGAGTAGGCAGCAACGACGTCCCACGGAACGCCGTGCATCACCCGTACATGGTCGCAGCTGCTAGGGGGGCCGATTCTGCGGCCGTCGCGTCGCGGCGACGGCCGCAGAATCGGCCCCCCTTAGGTGCCGGTCCTAATTCTCTCGAATCTGGCTTCGTACACCCCCTTCTCCATTCAGGCAACACCGCTGCATGTGACGTGCCGCACGGCGCTCCCGTCCCCGCCCGTCGTTACCCAACGCCGGCCCCTTTGCGAGCCCGCACGGCCACCCACCCTTGACGTCTCCGGACGCGTTCTTGGCCTTGAAACGGTCACCGCTGTGCGCGCCCTTGCCGCCCCGGTCGCTCCGCCCGCCCGCGGAGCGACCGCCCGCGGAGCGCCCTCCCACGCTGGTGCCGCCGACGGACCGCCCGCCCGCGCTGCGGCCGCCGGCGCTGGCGGCCCCGGTGGATCGGCCGCCCATGGAACGCGCCTCGGCGAAGCGCACCGACTTGGACTCGCCCGCCTTTTTGAGCGCGTAGCGCAGGTCCGCCACGCCCTGTTAAAGACCAGGGACAGCGATCATTCAAGGTTACTATCTGGGAGTTCAGCCGTGTGGACGTCCCGGAGGGAATATCTTCCTGCTCTAAAACTTACCGTACGTGACAACGGCCAACCGCCAGCCGCCAACCGTCAACGCCCTCCCAACCCCAGCTTCCGCACCCGCGCCCTCCCACCCGCCCGCCCCCAGGCCCCTTGCCTTGAGGTCCTCGTAGTCGCTGTCGTCGCTGTTGATGTCGCCGTCGCCGCCCCGCCGCCGCTTGCGGCCCTTGCCCGCGTTCCAGCCGAGCGGGTCGTCCTCCTCCTTGACCACCATCTTACCGCTCGAGGGGTCGCGCGCAAAGTCGTCGCGATCGACCGCCGCCGCCGCGGGCCGTACGCCTGGGGGAAGAGAAGGGAGCGGAAGGGGCAGGGGAAGCAGGCGGGGAGGGACCTGGCGGCCACGGGCTGGTGCGGGAGGGGGGGGGGGTGGAGCCGGACCCGGGAGGCTCCCCACCGGCGACCCTCCCATACTCGTGCTCGTGCTCGTGCGTTGCCCCAGCCCCCAGCCCCCAGCCCCCAGCCCCCAGCCCCCAGCCCCCAG
>LSYV01000028.1:655397-678699 GCA_001584585.1 Gonium pectorale | reverse complement strand
GACACCCTGATTGAGGCTTACCGGGCGCAGAACTACACCACGCAGGCAGTCTCGCAGGCATGGCGGCGCTTCGGTACTGGGGCCGGCAGATACCTGAGGGACGTTCAATGGGCACCAAGCAGTGAACAAGGGACCATTCTGGCGGAAGCCCATGGACCCGACTGGACCCAGGCCTACAACGCATACAGGGCCCAACCCGCCGTAGCTGATGGATGCCCCAGACGCAAAGCCGGGGACCTGCACCTCTCAAACACCCAACGGCAAGGCCGCTGGGGTGAACCACCCCAAGACATAGCCGCCCGAAAACGCCTGACCCTTGCGTTCACCCAGATCGACACCCGGTCATGCAACCCCGACACCGACATTCACCCACCCGGCAAATACGTTGTCCAAGTCGGAATGCGAGAGCCTGAGGAAAACCTTGAGGTGCCTCAGAACATGCTGCCCGCCAACGCTACCGAAGCGCGAGCCTACGACCCTACAGGGCGCTGCGTGGGAATGGTTGATCTGCCCGTACTGCATGCCCTCCGCGCACGCTACGCTGATGCAACCGCGCAGTGCCCGGCCTTACTCGACACCTTCCCTGCCTCGGACGGCTTCCCTGAACACCTCGCCCGCCTGATGCTGCGGTACAAGGAACGAAAGCCAAAAACGGCTGAGCGAAGCGGGAAGACAGGGTGGACCCAACAAGCGCAGCTCCCTGGCGCACTCCTGACTGCACTTACCGTAGGACTCGACCTCCGCAGGGTGCTTAGGGTGCTTGGCAATCAAGTGCCGTAATGTGAATAGGTCGCGGAATGGTCGCCTGGCCGTTGTTGATGGGGCTGTTGCCCAGCTCCTACGTCTCATCCTAGGGCTCATGTTTTGACCACATGGATGGGTTGATTGCATTGGCGCAGCGTACGTGCCGCGTCTCTTCCTGCGTGGGCTCGGGCTCAAACGAGGCCGCCTCGGCATCGTCGGGCGCGCCTCCCCCCCAGCTCCGTGCCGGAAGGGAGGGAGCTGACGTGGGCAGCGCACACGATGCGAATGGAGCCGGACACGAGTGCAAGGACCGAGCTGGGCGCAGGGCGCATGGGAAAGGTGACCTTATACTACTCCGGGAATCAAGTCCAGGAAGTTAAGCCTGAAGTGAAGCATAGGCAGCGGGTATGAGTCGATGCCATCGGCCGCAAGTTGGGCATGTTCGTTGCCTCGACGGTTTCCTTACGAAGCGTAGCGTAGTAAAAAAGAAAACCAGAAACGGGGAAGGCATGCTCTACGGACATACACACCCGAGGGTGTGATGTTTCCAGCTAGCAGGGCGCCGAGTACAGGGCGGGCATGGCGGGCGAGGTATACGAGCAGACGACGGCCTCCCCGCCCCCCCCCCGCTGTGTTACCAGAATAGTTACCTGACTATAAGTAGAGGGTCCGGCAAGCGGTCGACGAAGGGGCCAGTCCATCGGCGGCCAGCGGTTACCATTCGCGGGTCACCCAGCCCGCACCCCCGAACCGCCAATCGGCGTAATACAGACCTGGAATGGACGACAGAAACACGGAGTCAGGAACCGTCTACGCTCGAAGCAGTCGCGGGCATGTGGACAATGGTGCCGCGCAGAAGCAGGCCATAGCATTCCCCTCCCCGTAGTTGGCCGCCCATGGACTGGCAGGAAAGAGAGCGAGGGGGCGGGCGAGGTGGAGGGGCCCGGGTACGGCAGCGGGTCCTACGTGCACGGGCTTGGGGAAAGGGGAAACGGGGCAAAGGAACGAGGCGATGGCGATATAGCCAAGGGCCCAAGGGGGACAGGCGGCGGTCTGGAGGGCAGATCCCCACCGCCTGTAGGGGCACGTGTAGAACAGCGGCCAGTGCATGCAGACAGGCAGATAGGCAGATGCATAGTCATGGATGCGGAGGGACGGCGGGAAGCAAAGGCAGTAGTCACACGGGGGACGGGGGAGTAGTACACAGAAACCGAGGTTTCCTGCGTTCCACGGGAGTACACCCACACAGGTGTACGGCTGTGTCGTAAGGGAGGTGTGAAGTCGGTGTGGGCTACTCTCGCCGATTACAACGTAGCTACGTAGGTGCTTGTTCCGAGGTCCTAGTGGCTTGGAAAGCCTCCGTTTTATGCCTCGGGATAACACCACCTAGGCGCCCCCCTGCGGTGAATAAGACTCTTTCTCTGCTTGCAGGTACTTAAGCTGTTTGGAGCTGTGCATGTGTGTTTTGGCCGGACTGGCCTTTGGCATGTCAGACTTGGCCGGTTGGCACGGGTTCGGGTTGGCTTGTAACGGGGGTGGCAATGCTGAAATCGACCAGAAACTGGAAGAAACCACCCGGTATGTCGACCACGAGTGTGGTGGTTAGCCGGCCTAGTACTTGGCAGCAGCACGGAAGACAGCTCCGCCCCGTCCAGCTCGCTCACCGAGCACGGAATGGCGGCCAAGGTCCAGCGACGTGGAGATAGAGGCGCGTGCGGGTTGGCTTCCAGGTGAGGTTCATTCGTGTGGGGTATTGAAGTTAATCGGCCGAGAGGGAGGCAACGTGAAACGCGCACATGCCCTATGTGCGTCGTGCAAGGTTCCCCCGGAAGCGTGGAGGACGAAAAGCACGTTTTGCTGGAGTGCCCCGCTTATGATGATCTGCGTGAGCGGTTGTGGGAAGGGGGTATCCCCCGTGACACCAACATGGCGAAGATCATGGGCACGGAACATCAAGCGCTGCTTGCTAGCGTGCTGACGGGTATGAGAAGTCGCAGAGTTGCAACGACTGGACACAACATCTAAATAAGTCGTGTGAAACTGTTTCCTTAGTTTTTTTTCCTTTATTTGTTTTGGCTTGTAGCTCGCGATCCATGAGCCTTCTGGCTCGGACGGATCCTTACGAGCTCGTACGAAGCTTGTAACCATACCATACCATACCATACCATACGGTTCATTCAGGGAACGGGCAACTTCGGCGGGCATCAGATAGATTAACGTCAACCGTCATGTCCTGGAGCAACGCCAGCAAAACGAGGCAGGCGAATGGATGCGGCATGCTCGCTCACGATAATATATAGCATGTACAACGCGATCTTGCGGTTCAAGTGTGCAGCACGCACACTTGGGGTTTGCTTTCATGGCTACGCTGCGCTCGTGCGGATCAAGCTCAGCATGCAAGGGTACTCGGTGGCTCACCCACAATCCCGCTCACGGTGTAGGGCAGGCCGTCAGGGGCCCGCCAATTGGAGACTTCCTCCGCCCACGCGCTGGCGGCAGCAAGGTCTGGACGGAGGGGGCGTGCGTGAAGGCCGAAGAGAGGGCAGCGCCTTCCCGCGCGCCTGCAGCAGCGCATGCACAAGGAGATGTCCGATGCATGGCGCCGCCTCTACGACCGGCTTGGGGCGCGCATATGCAAAAGAAGCCTCCCCTGGGCCAGCTCAAGCGTCGTGTGCTTGTAGCTGTCGTACACGGCGGTAGAGTCACCACTACTCCCGTCAGCCTGCTGCGTGCATGTCAGGGGCCTGGATGGGTTGTGGGCTTAGACGGCGCCTTTGGGAGGGGCCCGCTGGTGAGCGAGGGCTGCTCGGGGCGCACCCAACCCGAGCACGTGCGCAGCGGCGACACCTTCATTCATGCACCTTGAGGTCGTTCTATCTCCACCACGTCGTCGTCATACGTGTGGACCATGCATGCGTGCCTTGAAGTACAGACCATCCTCGCCCCGGCTCATGATGATCGGGCCCCCACCCGCCGGCGACGGGTTGTACTGAGGGCGAGGTAGCGGGCTCGTCAGCACGAGGGGGCGGGGTATGCATAAGCGTGCGTGGCAGCGAGCGAGCGAGGGAGCGGGGAAAGCCAGGAAAGCTGCTTTTGATTGCGTGCCTACTTGGGCGCCGCCTACACCCACGCCTGACAAGGATGGGTTGCCGCTCTCCTCCTCCCACGACTGGGCTTGCGGCTTATTACAGGTGATACGGCGGCACTGTGTCTCGTGGCCAATCAAAATGGTCGTCGGGGCGTGCGGCCGGTACCATGCTGAACTTGGATCTGGGATCCGGCGCAGCAGCAACTGAGGGCCTGCCTTGTCCCGTGCTTCTGATGATGAGAGGCCTTAGGGCTGCCGCCGGGGTCAGTGGCCCCGGCCGCCGGCCTGTGGACGGCGCGCATTCCTACCTGCCGCGCATCTGGCGTCGAGTTAAGTGGCTGGGAGCGACACCGTCGGACGGCTGTTGCTGCTGGCTGTCATTTTGCCAATCAAAGAAGGAGATGCTGCAGCAGGGGTGTTCATTCCATTATCAGGCAGCGTTATGTGCCTCAACGCCCCTTGCACGTGTGTACGAGGTGTGTACGAGGGCCAGCAGTGCGAAGACAAACTCCCTTTCCCTATTCTTCAAGCCATCCGTACGCTGTCGTACGTGCGGGTGATGCGCGATTGCCGTACACAATGTTGGGTCGGTGAGGGCCGCGTACGTTGCCGTGATGAGTAGTAACCGCATCCTGCGACCCAACGCAAGCATGTATTCGCCTAGCGCCAACCGGTCGGATAACCCTTGCGATTGGGCCCGCGACCAAACGTGCCCCCCAAACTGCGCGGCACGTTCCAGGGATGCCACGACGATGTGTCGATGATGCGCGTGAATTTCAAGCTGCTCGCTAGAGGCGTTCTTGCGCACCGGCAAGTGCAGTCGCTGTGTTGCGGTTGACCTGCGGAGCCCTGCCAAGATGAAGCTATCTAAGCAAGGAGTGCAGGCTGGTGCAGCTGCTGTGCTGGTTTTATTTGCTTCAACGACTTCAACATTTTGATCTTCCAGTGGAGGGATATGTGGGCCATATTTGGGCCACGCCCGGTCCCGGCAAGCGGAGGCGCGAGAAGCTGCCATGTGGCGCATGGCCCGGGCCCCCCTCACCGCCACCCTCGACAACGCCTTTCGATGCCGCCGATCTGTCAGCTGCCGCGAGTCTGCCGCTGCTGCTCTGCCTTGCGCGCTTCCTGTCGTACACTGCCGTACCGTTTTGCTTTTTTGGCGCGACTATGGCGCTCACGTTCTAAGAGAGGACTACGCCTGTACGATATCTCAAATATATCTGTTTCTAAGCACCACCCACAACCCACAATACAATACCCACAATATGAACCTACCAAAATCAGACAGAAACAAAACTGCTGTCCAACGCGAATACTCGTCGCCCTTATCACGACGGCTTCCCCCTCAGACCACCCCCTGACGACATCAAAGACCACCGACCCTTCCATAGCTTGAAGTCAATAGCATCTATAAACAGCTACAAGTCGCCCTTCCTCGCACCGCCTCGGTGGCGGTCCACGACAGTCGCGATGAGCTGACCGCCGCGAGCGTCAGTGATCATTCCATATTATAATAAGGTTCAAAACGATGTGGGTCGGTCGTCATTGTAGCCAACAGTCCTCTGAAGCAAAGAAGCCGTTCAGGGTGCTGCGAAGCCTTAATACGCATTCGAATACCGGGGTAAAGGACCTGAACATACACAAACTGGTCCTGAAGGGTTGCTGACTGACCACTATGGCTCTGATTAGGGCAGCCGGCCTGCAACTACTTTTGGTGACTTTACTCGTCAACTCATTCTCGGTCGGTAAGTGGCAAACCAAGCTTAGCGGGGAGACGGACGACAAAGCGTGCCATGTGTACGCCGCGTTGACCTGCTGCCTGAAAGCCTCAGCCTATAAGGGGGTTCGCGGCTTGCTTTGGCCGCGCATTGTGTCATTTGCCCCTCTATCTTGATCCCCAGGTTCACACTTGTACCCCCTCACCACCGCACCTTCAATGCCAAGGAACAACAGGCCGCCACCTCCAAGGAAACAGCCCCCGCTTCCACCCCCAGTTCCACCCAATGCACCTCGGCCTCCCAAGCCCCCCAAGCCACCCCGGCCTCCAAAGCCCATGCGCACACTGCCGCCATCAGTAATATACCTCCCTGCACGCCCTATGCCAACCGAGGCAGATCTGGTGGTGTTGGTGAACGTCTCAGTTGATGTCTCAGGTAGGTGCGGTCCTGACTACGCCCATGCCCATGCCGGGAGCGTGGTGGCACCAGTTGCATGTGTAAATTGTCGACAGCCTTTGACACCCTTCACTCGCTCCCTGTGTGTCCTTTAAGCTCCGAATGTACTCAAGCACAACACAGCGTTGCCATCTCTTATGTCTGCACGCATTGATGTGCTTATGTGTGTGCACAGGGTACCTGTCCGTAGTGGAGCTGTACGACAAAGATTCTGCTACCACGCAACCATCTCTTGCCTACTACCTCATGGGGTCGCAGCCCTGGAATGGCACCGTCCGCAGCACTCGCTGCACAGTGGCAGCACTGCCCATTGGCGTGAAGGCGCTGAGGACCGGGGACTATGTTTTCGCAACCTTGCAGTACCATCTGCCACAGGCGGCAGCCTCGGGTGAGGCAGCCCTCACGTATGACTTGATTGCGGGTTATGCTTTGATTGCCTGTTCTCGACTTCACAACAATTCCGCTACACTGCGTATCCCATTGCTCTCTTTCATGGGTGCATTCCCAGGCCTCGTGAATGGCAGCCTTGACGCCACGCTGGAGCACCTCTTTAGCCTGGAGCGCTTTAATGACGTGCCGAAAGCTGCTGTGACAAGGCTGATGCCGGCATCTGGGGTATGGACGCGGTGGGCCCGTACATTTTTCTCAATCGTCAGCAGCCAGGTTGCGCCAGCAACATGACAGGTTGCATTATGCGTGCAAGCTCTGGTACCGGCATGTGCACCCCTCTGCCGTCCGTGTGCGTGTTACAGCCCGCGTATGCATGCCCCATCTTTATGTTGAAGGGTCGCTTCTATCCAATTACAGGGTGGAGGGCCTGAGGCGCAGTATGGTCCCCGGCGTCTTGCTTGCCGCGCATGCAGGACCCTGTTTGGTACGGAACGCCTGAGCGGATGACGTCCATAACCTTCGTGTTCCAGAGCCCCCTGTGCGGGGTGTTTCCAGCAGTCTCAGTTAAAGAGCTGGAGCAGCGCTGGTTCAGCAGCAGTCTCTCCAGTGGGCAAGACCAGTACACCCTCACGCTTGAGCAGTATCATTCTGTAAGGGAACCGGTGTGGCGAATTGGTTGGGCAGGTATCACATGTTGGGGTGGTGTGGGCCTACCTAAGCAAGCAAGGGCGGCGGGGTGGTCCACTTGCAGCAAGTCGACTTGCTTTGACACCCTTGATACCGGTTACATTTGGGCTTTGATTGGTGGGGCTTACAGTATCGCAGCAGTAGGATAACCTCAATTAAGACGAGTAGATGTGTTGGTTGCACTCCCTTCTCCCCACCATCCGGCATGGCTGCCCTACATGTAGGCATGTTCGTACGGTCAGTTACAGTTCAGAAGAGAGGACAACCTCATCTTTGGGCCCATCAATGTATCCTGCAAGGGGATGTCAAGCAGGGGCCCCTACAACCTCCAAAATCCGGGCGCTGGATTGTCAACGGAACTGTTGGTCCTGTCAGACGCGGCGCTGGCCTACCTTCGAGAGGTGCACTGCTGCTGGTCGACTGTGTGCAGCGCCTTGATGCGCCTCTGTGGGGGGCTGTAACCTGTGATAATGCATGAAAGTACGGAATGCATGCCCTGCCCTGCCCGTGGTGCAGTATTCTACATGTATCTACGGAATGTGCTGTGTTGCACGCTGTAACCACATGCCCTTTTGTGCACGTCCGCTGCGCATTTAGAACCACGGTGGCCAAAGCTTCGGCGCCTTCCGACGCAAGATATTTCTCTATGACTTCCCGGCTGACAAGGTCGCTGGGCAGTTAGGACTGGTACGAAGCGCTGGAGTGCAATGGCCTGTGTTGGGAACGGCTTCTCGTTGTGACCTGGCAGCCGCTGTGGGGGTGTCAAAGAGGAGTGCGTTGAAGGCTTTCAAGTGCATTACCTCGAGTTAGCACGAAGGCTTGTGGATTTACCATGCACTGTGGTGTCCACCGCCCTGCATTGCAGAGCTCCTTGGGCTGCGCAGAATCGTACTTGTACGAGGGGTGCAGCGTGTGGATGTACTCAACGGACGTCGACGTCACAGTCTCCTACCACTTCTTGGGTACGTAGGCCCGATTGAGGCCCCGGTCGGCAAGTTGGGTTTGGGGTCAACGGGTTGCGGTCGGTGGGCCGACGGGTCAGGGTCGTGGTCGAAGGGTTGTGGTCGGTGTAGTCGGGGTAGACAGGTGGCCGGGTTGGGGTCGATGGTCAGGGTTGGAACTACTGGGCATTTCATGTGCCTGAGGGGCTGTCATGGCTGTGGAGGAAGAGGCATAACAATGGCATATGAGCTTCGGAGGGAACAAAACGGTATGGACTTCGAGTGTTTCTTGCTTACTTGCTCGCTTGTCCTGTTGCGACTTTCCCTTGTGCCCTCTGCAGTGCACACCCTGGGCCTCCGTCACTCGGGGCGTGTGGTCTGCGACCCTCCAGATACGGGGTGCACTTACGATGCGTATGCAGACCCATCCGACCCGATGGGAGCAGCTGACACCAGCGACGGCTACATTTGCTTATCGGCCCCACATGTGAGTTGGGCCTTGACGCTCCGTGGTCGAAGCAAGGTTTGATTTTGCCCAGGCAAGGCCGCAGTTCCTGAGACAAGGGTCCGCATTCGTGACGGTGGCTGGCACGCACGGTGATAGTTACGATCGAGCGACATTGGGGCGGGGATGGGTGTTTCAAATCGACGGCGTCACGAGGCAGGTGGGCTGTTCAGGCGGCGGCGGCGTGGCAATAGTCCGTTCGGGCGACGGTGGCGCGGGGATGGGGCTGTTAGGGCATTGGTGGCGCGGGGATGGGCCGCTTGGGAACGGTGGTGTTGGGCTGGGCGGCACAGGGGACGGTCGCGTGGGGATGGACCGTTCGGGCAACGGTAGCGCAGGGCCAGGCGGCATGGGAGACGGTGGCGCGGGGATGGGCCGCTCGGGCAACGGTGGCGCGGGGATGCGTGGTTGGCGCGATTGTATGCATGGGGATGGGCCATTTAAAGAGACAGTGGCCCGGGGGCGGGCTGCTTGGTCGGCGGTGGCGTGTGGATGGGTGGGGTGAATGCAGGCGGCACCGGGATGGGTCGTTTGGGAGACAGGGGCGCGGAAGTGGGCCGTTCGGGAGACAGCGGAGCGGGGATTGATGGTTAGGGCGACGGCGAAGTTGGGGTGTGTGGCAGATAAAGGCTACCACGGCGCCTGCCTGCCTGGGGTACAGATTGGCCCAGGGGTGGTCTACCAGCACGTCAACCTTCACGCATGTCGTCGTCCACATATCGGCTCTTCTGCACAGCGCAGTGCATCCGTGCGTGACTGCCCCGACAGATTGCAATTCTTCAGCTACTCGCCTTGGTCTCTCGGCCGCTGATCTTGCCGCCAACCCGTCCCGTGTGCCTTGCTATCCTGCACCGATCAGGCGTACAAGGTGGGCTGGGCGGCCCCTCGAACGCTCGACATCTACGACCTCAGCGTGGGGAGGCAAATGCCGTTCGTAATTCCCACTATGGCCACCTCGAGGCTAGGCAACATGCTCAGGGTCCTGGTTGCCACCGACATGGCTTTGTACATCGCCTACAGGTACGTGGGTAATCCCTGACACTTGCTCGAGAAACGGACTCGAGGACTTGAGGGACCAGGCGGCTGGCGCCCACCGCCTTCTGTAACGTACGTATGGCCTCTGCGTGGTTTGCGGCTTCTGTTTGCAGCCAGCCGCTCAAAGATGGGCCGCTGACGTGCGCTGTTGCGCCGTGTGCCCTTGCTTGCTCCCATGTACGTGTGGCAGGACGAGGGCCAAAGAGCCCGCAGGCTACGACGGAGGCCTGCAACAGGGCATCGACAATGCTGTCTGGTGAGGCAGGGTGTTTAGGCCCCACGGTGCAATACATCTTCAGGCGCACAACGCAGGCAATAGTTGCGGGCGGGAGTTTTGACAGTGGCTCGTGTCTCGCTTCAAGCTTGGCCGGTAGCTGGGGACCTGCTTTCTAGCCAAGGGTGCAACATGGTTGCCACATAACGTGGCACCGTGCAACTAGTGCAGTCCATGACGAGCTAAGTAAGGCAGCACAGATCCGTGTGGGTGACCCAGAAGCATTGAAAAGCGGTGAGAAGGATCCCAGAGCCGCCCCGTATCCACCCGCAACTAACCCACAGGCTCCACCAGTACTCCGAAGTTGCGGACCTGCGGCCCTCCACCTCCGGTCCCGAGCTGCTCGCGTACTTCCCTTCCGCAGCCGACCCAAGCTACGATGAACAGGCCGTGCGGGGGCGGCCCTTCCGCTACAACCTCACGGCCGGCGGGGGCGGCATCCAGGTTGCGGTGGATTGGGTGAACGGCACGGCGGCCCAGGTCACGCTCTGCCGCTTCACTGTGCAAAACGAGGGGCCCTGGTGGGAGCCCAGCTGCTACGACGGTGTGGATAATGACTGGTGAGTAGGCTCGGGTTTATGCACGCTCGTTGAGCCGGCGCCTTTGCGCAACTACATGGCTTACATGCTCTGTGCTTCGCCCGCGGCCACGAACCGCCAGGGGAACACCTGTGCTAATGCTCATTGTGTGTCCCGACTCCCTTGTCCCTCTCCTGCAGTGACGGGACAATGGACTCAGTTTCCTGGGAATACGGGGGATCGATGCCTGCTGACCCAGATTGCATCGCTCAGGGCGAGCAGAGGCCCCCTCGGCCGCCCCGTCCACCTCCCCGACCGCCGCCTTCACCACCGCCACGGCCGCCGCCGCGCCCGCCGCCACCGTTCCCACGCCCATGACCCTTTTGCCAGGCGTGCGGCGCCGCAGCAGGTGGTAATGTCGGCGCTATTTCCAACTGTCTGCCAGGGGAAATTTCAGTTGGGGCTTCAGCATTCATCCAAACAATCACTGATACCGTTCTGGAGGCGCCACACTGTACATAGTAAGGTGCATACCGCAATTATGGCACATGTATGACGGGGCTAACGGGGCTCGTAATGTCGGGAAGCAATGGGCTCGTCGCTGCCCCTGCATTGAAGTCCTTGATCCAAGAACGACACGCACCACTGAACATACAACGAATGCTGCGCATACATTGAAAACGGGTCTGTGTGCAATGGACTGCTACACGCGCGCGCTTGATCAGTTTGTTGCCGCACATAGGGCCTTTGCGGGGCGACTGGAGCGTGTCCATGTTTTAATGACGCGCAGAAGGATATTAGTTCGCAAGCGAAACCCTGACAAAACACGCGTCGCTCGAGCAGGCCTGTGAACGGCTCATCAGTGTATCTTTCGGTATGCTCTCGTTCCTATATATGACGCTTTGACGGGAGGGACATGCGGCCTGTATACGTACATGCATGCTGTCATGAAGTTCATTTTGGCACGTGGTTACCATATGTAGGTGCGGTAGGCTGAAGATTGCTGAAGCCATGCGTTTTTTTGTGCTGGAAAGAGATTTATGTCGGGTATGTGATGATGTGCGTTTACAGTGTTCCACCACCATCCACTGTGCAGGCAGCCCACCGACATCGCGGGCGCTTCCCCCCCCCGCCGACCGTATACAGGAAAACTGTTAGGGCGGCTCAACCGATCACGGCCGACACTCTTGTCTCAGCAAGCGTACGCAATAGATTCAAATCGATACACTACGCAAACCCCCCTACTCGCAACACGGACTCAAATCGACAGATAGATAGGCCCCTAGGAAAGACTGCTTAATCCTAAGCCTCGCAGCAAGCGTGTTAGCGAACAACATGATCCAGATACTTGGCACTGACACCCGCTCCAACTCCAGCGGCCCAAAGAAAACATCAACCTGCCAGCCTCACGCAGGCCAGACAGATATTCAAACCGCAACTCCTGCGCCTCCGTCATCAAATTCAGCCAAGCCGTCATCGGGTCTGCATCCAGCTTGCCCGCAGTACGCCGGCATCAGCACGTCCTCGTGCCCCTCCGCAACGAATGATGAGTCGTTCGTCTCAGACGGAATCCCCGTTGCCAGATTGCCCGTCTGGCAACTTCGCCCCTGCCGACCCATGGGTCACAAACCCAAGCACAACTCGAAAAACAAGCTTCTTAAACAACTCCTCGATCGATCGCCTCAAGGCCTGGACAAGGCCTTGCTCGCGGGCCTCTATCCCAGTGATTACGAACCAATCAGCGATAATAACGCGACAAGATCTCCGTGTCACATGCTCCCTTGCAAACCCAAAACCCAAACTCCGTATCGTCTCATCCATGCATGCTACCCAAGTGCACGCCCACCTAAAGCGTAAGCTCAGGCGGCATCTAACAAGCACGCACAGAAGAACGCCAAGCAAGGAAAGATATAAACACTTACACGTCAGCCGTCGAAGTACCGGATCCTATCACGCTGCGGAGCAATCTTGCGCATACCCGCCACCATATGACGGACACGCTTCGCACGCTCCAACAACTCGGCAGTAGCTCAAACCGTCTTACGGCACTCAGAGCCCTCTGACTGCCTTCGGACCAAAGTGCTTGTGATGAAGCAAGGACAACGCGCAAAGGCGCAACGAAGAGAAACCCGTCCTAGAGCCGGTACTCTATCACGGCCCAATATATGGCCTCTTCCGAATACGCATCTTGGCATCACCAAAGCCGAACGGCGATCCGTCGTCCATATCCGTAGTAATGAAGACGCTTCCCCTCGCCAAGGGATTCAACACATGATCATCGCCCCTAACAGGACTACATGACGCCTTCACGGTTGCATCAACAACCTGCGTCGCAAACGCTACACGTCTAAACTCCACTAGATCTTATGCGTGAACTCGCCGGCACAGCGGCGTATCCCCCCATCCTGACGCTGCGCTCGCGGCGTCCATCATCCAACCAGGTGGATAGGCCGAACGTCCGGCGCGGAACGCGCGCGTCTGAGTTACCAAGTGCCCACCACCACCGTACCGGACGTGAAGGAACCGGCCCCGGGCCTACGCAGTGGAACCAGACGCGGACGCGCTGGCCGCCGGACCGGGCGCGAGGGGACCGACCCCAGGCAATCGGCCACTGGGCGGCGCCACTGGTGCCACGGGCTCCGTGTTGAGGGCCTTGGCGGCGGTAGGCCCCTCAGTTGCGAAAATGGCGTGTCGCAGCGGCGTCCTTGCTAAACGTCCACTGCTGTGTCGCATCGTTGGGTGCCGCCGAGGAGTCGCCCTGCCCCGCATCCGACTGCAGCTGCGTCTCCGCCACGATGTCAGGCGGAACTGCGAGCTCCGGTGGCCACGTGGGCGAGGGCGATGAAAGCGTCAAAAGCGCGCATCACCGCCACTTGGACTGCCGCTGGCTTTTGCCCGCTTCCTGGCTGGTCACCCGATGCCATCACCGGCCGCAGCGCCCCTTCCTCATGCTGCAGCGACACGGCTGTGTCGTTGTCCCCTTTGGGTGCGCTGGCGAGATCCAGCCGGCGCTCGAAGGGCAGCTGCTGCACCTCCTCGTACCCCTGCTCCGCGTTGTCGGTCAGCTCTTCCCCTGCGGCAGTTTCCACGACTGGCTCAGCCGGCGGCTGGGCTGTCGGCGCTGTTTCCGGTCGCGACGCCGCTTGCTCCGCCGGCTGAGGCTCTATAGCGGTAGGCGGCATCGCGTTCCCCTCCGGCGCGACAACCGCTGAAGCGGGAATGGCCAGACATGCCATATTGACCGCGACGCGCGCAGCGCCCACCCTTGTTGTCGCTGCCTCGGCATCGTTGAGCCTGCGGTAGTGCACCGGGAAGCTGTGCTCCTCGCCCTCGTAGGTCGTAGCCATCCAGCAAGCTCGGGCGGTAAAACATGCGCGGCTTGGGGTAGCTTCGGCAATACGCGTCGACCAGGGCGCTGTCGCTCTTGGCCCACAGGAAGTCGAAGTCGCCGTCCCCTCGCACCACCAGGAGAACTGGAATGGGCTTGAGCTCGCAGCGCCGCTCCATATCGTGGGGGCAAAGCACAACGCTGACCGGGGCCAGTAGCTCGCCAATGACGTCCGAGACGCCACAGGAGGTAATGATCACGAACTCCGTCGGCCCGCACGGCAGATTGTGCCGCTCGCAGAAGTCGTCCACCGTTATGCAGCACATGTTTGCGCCCTCATCCTTGAGCGGCCGGTGCACCTCGCGATCGCGGTCTCCACTGCGCAATCCGAGCTGGTGGCCCATACACGAGCATGAACAAACCCGTATGGTCGATCTCCCTATACTCCCGCAGCGCCTGCGGCTCTTGTGGCCCTGCAGGCTGCGAGGCTGGCCCAGCCCGCCAGCGGGCCAGCGTGCTGCGGGCACGTGCGCTGAGGGCAGCCGCGCCAGCGGCGTCGACGGCTGCCTGACCTTGGGGCTGCACGGCTGCGGCGGGCTGTGCATCCTCCCTCGGTGGCAGGTCTAAGTTGAACCAGACCCAATGATCGCGCGCCATCCTCAGCAGCGCCGGCGATACAGAGATGTTGAACGTCCCCGGGTGGCCTGGCTGTGTGAACTGACGCTGCCGCGGGTTCAAACCGACCGGCCTCTGAGCGGGCAGCGGAAAGGGCTGTCGCGGGTTCAAACCGACCGGCCTCTGAGCGGGCAGCGGAAAGGGCTGTCGCAGGTTCAAACCGACCGGCCTCTGAGCGGGCAGCCGAAAGGGCTGCCGCGGGTTCGAACCGACCGGGCTCTGAGCGGGCAGCGGAAAGGGCTGCGGCATATGCTGGCCGGCAAAGAAGCGCCCCGCATACGTCGCACCTGCAGCGTACGGCGTCGACGTGTCGTACCATCGCTGTTGGACGGGTTGCACGTACTGCGCACGTCAAGCGGCGCATCCACCGTGCCAATCAGCGGCTGGCACGCCGGCCAAGTAACCGCCGGTCTGCGGCATCCCGTACCCCGCCATCGCAGCCGGGTCGCTGTAAGCCACGCGAGCTGAGAAAATGCTGGGCTCCGCTCCGTACTCATCCTGCTGCCACGACCGGTGGAAAGGGTGCACGGTCGGCGGCTGGTCCGAAAACCTGACGTGCTGCTGGCGGCCACCACCGGCGGGCTGCTCGCCCGGCGACCCCGGTGCCGGTCGTAGGTCAGCTGGGCTTGCCCCGATCCCGGCTGCTGCTGGAAACCGCCACCGTCACCGCCAGGGCCGCAGCCAGGCGCCCCGACCTGGGCGCCACTGTAGCCGCGGCCTCCAGCGCCCCCGCGCCCAACCCCGTCTGGCCAGGACTCGTGACCGGGGTGGCCACCGCCCCTGCCGCCGCCACCACCACGCGGCGGCCCCGAGCCCCAACACCGCGACGGGTGGTGGTATGATTGCCCGCACAGGAAGCATCGCCCGTGTATGTCATGGGCTGCCACGTGTACTGCGCATTTCATTGACGTGGTGATGCGTGCTAGCGCAATAGGGGCATGGCTCATAGGCCGGCTGCTGCTGTGGCCGCGCTGGTGCACGGTGCTGCGACGGCGCCTGGTGAACCTGCTGCGGCTGCGGTGCGGGCTGGGGCGCCGCCGCTGCCTGCTGCGCCTTGGCCTCTCTTCTGCGGGATTGCTTTGGTGCGGGTTCTGCGTCGTCGCCCGCAACCACCGGTGTCGTCGAATGCGTGCGCACCTCCTTGCGCTGCTGGGCCGCATCGACAAAGTAGCCATCTCATAAGCTGAACTGCCGGTCGTCCACAACCACCTGCACCGCCTGCTCCAACACCGACATCGTGCCCTCGGCCGTGTGCGGATCACGGCCGTTGCACTTCTCGTGATACCGCCGCCCTAAGCTGGTCCGCAGCTCCATGTCAGCTATGCCCTCTGCAAACCAGCGGTGAGCGTCCTGCCAGGTAACGTGGAACTCCTCGTTCTGAATCTTCAGCAGGCTCCGCAGCCGCTGAAGGGCGTCTTGCAGCAACTCGCCGGGTCGCAGCGCCAGGTATATGCGCACGTCCTCGTGCGTGACGGCCCGCAGCTCTGCTGAGTGCTGCCTGCCAATCTCCCGCCACAACAAAACCATGGGGTTTAGGGACGGATCGGTGTCGCTCCGCTGCTTCACCTCCACCCAAATACGCAGCAGGCTGCCCGAGAACGGCTTGTTGGGCGGCACGAACTGCATGAAATGCGTGAACAGGCGGTGGTCCTCGTGACCGCTCACCGGCACGTCGTTGGTCATGCACCATAGGACGATGTTATGCTTCAGCTCCATGAGGTCGAAAGTGGTGAGGCCCTTGAGCATGAGGTGCCCCTCAGGCTTCCGTGAGTGCAGGCTAGTCGGCATCGCGTATAGCGCCGTCGGCAGCTGACCCTGCTGTCCCGAACCCGAAGCCAACACCACCGGTGCCACGCCAGACGCCGCGGGGGCGGTCATTTGCAGTTGCGGCGCAGCTGGCGGCGAGGCCGGCTGCGGCCATGGCTGGCCCACGGCCGGCTGTGGCGGCAGCGCGGACGAGGGCGGCAGCGACACTGGGCCTGGCGCCGACGCCACAGGGGCTGCCGCCTGCTGTGCGGGCACTGCTGCGGGCAACGGCTGGACCACGGCCGGCTGCGGCGGCAGCGCGGACGAGGGCGGCAACGATACTGGGCCTGGCGCCGACGTCACTGGGGCTGCCGCCTGTTGTGCGGGCGCTGCTGCGGGCAACGGCTGGACCACGGCCGGCTGCGGTGGCAGCGCGGACGAGGGCAGCAACGACACTGGGCCTGGTGCCGACGCCACTGGCTGCTGCGCGGGCACTGCCGCGAACAGCGACTGCATCATGGCTGCAAGATCTGCTGCTGCCCTGACGTTTGCCATCGGCTGTGCGAGTTGCTGCTGAGGAACTGGGAGGGGAAGAGAGTGCGACGTCACCGAGTTCGCCGGCTGCAATTGCGGCAGTTGCTGCGGCTCAGCCACTGGGTGCTGTGTCCCCCTGGGGACCTGGCCATGCGGCACGGTGCTGCCTGCCGCCGCTGCGGCGGCGGCTGGCTGCGTCATGGTGAGGGCACCGGGCAGTTGCCGGTGCCTCCTGCAACTTGTCAGGGCCCAAAGGTGGCCCGTGCCAGTTCAAAGGTGGCCCGTGCCCTGGTAGGATCGCCATCACCATTCCTCCAACCGGCAAAGGTATGTTTGCAAGATGGGAAACGCCGGATCCGCCCGCATGTATGGCGGACCGGCACACGCCCCTGAGGCGCACGCTGCCGTACAGGTGTGGCGCAGCCCCCACATGATGCGGGGGACGGTGATACCAAGATCTGCCGGTGCCAGCGGTGGCACACGACACAAACTGCTGAGCCGTGGCGGACAACTGCATGGTCCGCATGGCGGCTACGAGTCCCCCTAATTCCACCCCCGGCTGGGGCTGCGCCCGCGGAAAGCCCCCTGGCGGCGGTGGAGGCTGACCGTTCCCCAGCACGAACAACGCGGCCGACCCTGCCGGGTGTATGCCCATGCCCTGCGGCGCCTCGACGCCGGGCGGCAGCGGAAGGCCTCCCATCCAGCTGCTGTTGGGCGGCGGCACTTGACGATGCTCGAGCGAAAGAGCGGCCGGCGGCGGCGCGCCATTGCCCGGCCCCTGAGCGCCTGCCGTACCGCTTGCTCCGGGTTATTGAGGACCGGTGTCGGGCTTGGTTGTGTCGCGCGTTTTTTTTCTGTGGAAAGGTTACAGGCGGAGAGGCGAAGAAAGGGCGCAGACAACGGGAGGGACATGCAGCCCTCCCGTGATGAGAACCACCGAACCCCTGCCCTAACTACAGCGCACCACGGCGGCCAAGACCAAGCACACACAAGAAGAGAAGGAACCCTGCACCTAAAGACCACAGAACAGGAAGGCAGAAAGACGAAAAGAAAGGAAAGGAGACGCTGACCACCAGGACAAGAGAGAAACAGACCGAAAGGACCCGTGGAGCACAGGCGTTGATTTTATGGTCTGTGTGTATGTACATGTGCAGTCGTACAGGATACGTCGGTGCAGTGTCGTGCGTGCAGATCTTTGCTATTTAGAGTCGAGAAGCGCTGTGACGCGCTGTCTCATCTTGGTCTTGGGCCCTTGCCCATGAGCAATAAGTAGGCCCCTACCGTTAGCTCGCCTGACTGTCGGTAGAGTACTGTAGGCATTCCGCTTTGTTCCCTTCTTTTCCCCTCGCGCCGAGCAGACAACCAATCGCACGATGTTGGCATCCCATTTCGCAGAGCGATACGCAGCAGTTGATTTCCCGCGCTGTAGGCTAGCCCTTTGCCGCTCCCCCGAGGAAGGGGGAAAGCAGCGTCAAGCCCAGCAAGATGAGACGGTAGCAGCCGCTGGCCCGACGACCGAGTCAAACGCGGTGCGGACGCGGGGCGTGGGCGATCCAGATTGCCTTACTCTATATGCGCAACACTGAACTTGACCCTTCCCGTGGCGTCGGAACGCCGACCGAGGGCTCAGAGCCACGGCCACTAGGACCGGGGCTGAGAACACTGAAGGGGAGGCTCCAACGCAAGCGTCACTGGCCTGGTAAGGACGCCCCTGCAGCACATGCGACGTGTCTGCTAAGGCGCGTGCTACCTGTGCAACAAAAGAGTGCAACGAATACCGGCATACCCAAGGTGCAACCCCCCAGCAACGCTATTGCATTCTGAAATCTAAGCTCCTCGTCACGCGTCTCCCTCATCGTGCTGCTGCCTGGGTAATTCCTTGCGCCTCCAGGTACTTCCGCAGCGTGCCGTTGCAACCCGTTGTCTCCCCTATCGCCTTGTTCTTCGCATACTCCGCCTCCACAATGGCCTTTTCGCCCTTACAGCCCACGTAGCGCGCCAGGTTCTGCGACCCGATGAGGCGCGCGGCGTGCATGCGGACGGCCGTGTCGTCCCACTTGCCGCCCCGCAGGAAGTCCGCCGCTATCTCCCGCCACTTCCCTACGCCGTGGACCTCGAGTCCTTTGTAGAGGGCCTCCCGCTGTTGCGGGCCCCACTTGCTGCGCGGTTGCAACACCACGATGCGTTTGGGCTTGAAGAGGTTCTGGTTGATGCTCCCATCCTGATTTCACATACCTGGCGGACTGTAGCGCCGTCGCATCTCGATAACGTAGCAATCGCGGTCAGCTGGCGGAAATGGCTCGGTTTTGCAAGCGGTGTTCATTCGGGCAGCGAGCAAGGTTGGTAATATGATACTTTGTATTATTCAAAAATCTGCAGGCGTCTTCATGAATTAGTACTCATGTGTCATGTCGTCAAGTGGGCCGTTGTCGGTTGGCTGCTAACCGCCACACGAAACCCGCATCTTGACGCGGGCCGCAAGCCTGCAAGTTCCCTGTCCCATCCGCGACTATCCCCTTCAGTTACAGTCAGCAACCTACGTCAGGATACTAACATCAGGGTGCCATGTAAAACGCGGAGCGGGTAACAGGGGTCATCCAATCAAGGAACAGCAGAAGAGAGGCTGTTGCATGCGGGAAGGATAGGGGAATGATGCAAGTGGCAGGGCTGACAAGAAGCTATCCTCAGGGGTTGCAGTGCGTGCCTGCGCAGGGACGTCATGTTCGTGGCATGCTTCAAGTGGCCCATGCCTTGCCCTTATTCGTTAGGGTACTGGGCAGCGTGACGAGAACCGTGGGATGCGAGGGTCTAGAGATCCCGTGCAGAGTCTTTGCATCCACCTAACCTCTTGCTTGACTGCACGTGGCCCACGGCGTGGGCGTGTGAAACACAACGAAGTACGGCAGTCCTCATTCATACGCTCGCATGCCACATTTCTTTGTAGTTCACATAGAGGACAGTGCGCGCTTTTGAGTTAAAGGTCACCTTTCATGGCTGAGACCACCTGTCACTGCTCCTCAACGCATCGCTGTTTCTACATTTTGCATTGAACAAGGACCGTTCTTGAATTAAGTGCGGAAGTGTCTTTTTGACAGCGATGAACATGAAGCGTGCGCTTCACACCCTCTTCAAGCAGGCCTTTGAGACAGTGGCACCACCCTCACGAAGAGCCAATTTGACGAGAAGCGGGTGCGCTAGCGCGACGCCTGAATCTTGACCTCGGACAAACCCTTGTCTCAAACCGAGAGGCTTGGCCCGCAAGGTGCTAACACCTGAGGAGTTTGTCGCGGCGGGAGACTACCTGGTGCACGCCTGCCCGACATGGTTGTTGTGAGCACCTGGGCAGTGGGAGAGGTGGGAGCTCATGCCGGACGCTCCCGGACACTCCGCCTTTCATCCTATGCTGGTTCCCGTTGCCCAATTCCAGGGAGGGCGATGACCCAAAGAAGCGGAGAAGCAAGTCCTGGTAACCCGTAACGGTACGTGGAGGCCCCTGCAGTGCGGTGGCCTGTACACGCGTCACTTGGAAAGGGACAGTTGCCCGCGTGGATCAAGAGTGCTTGGTCAAATCGCTGTAAGTGCGATTTTGACTTGTAGCACGCCCCATCTCCTCCCCGTGCAGTGCTCTGCCTGCGACGGGCCACTGAGGAGGAGGGCTACAACCCCAACGGCAAGTTCGCACTGGGTGACCGGGAGGGCGAGGAGGGCTGGGTCGCCACGCACAGTGACCCGCGGGCCGGCCAGGCCGGCGGCGCATCGACGGCGGCTGGCGGGAGCGGCGCTGGGCTGGCAGGCAAAGGGGGGCTGGCTCGTCGGCGTGCGATGCAGCTCTTCGCAATTCGTCCATGTCCCCCCGGCAATGACGGACGTGTAACCTGTAATCTTGGGGGCCGGGCCGATACGGACATCCCCGACATCACCGACCTGGAGCTGGACAAGGGCGACGACGAGGTGGGCACGGGCGTTACCGAGCACAAACGACGATCGGACCTGCATATATTCATTCCTCAATTGCCTCCACCTCTTGCGAAAGTTGTACATCAGGTGTGGGAGAATGGCAGCTAAGCTTACCAGCGTTGTACATCACGGAGCAGGCTGCCTTCTGCCTTCATGGGCGCCGGCTCCCAGCGGCCGGCCGTATCTGCGTGCTGCCTCGCTCTGCCCCGAGCCGCCGCCACCGTGTTTGTGCACCCCGCGCCGCCGTCGACCGTACAGCGCAATCCGGAGCCCCCGACACACCTCTCCCAACCGGTCATTACTTGCCCCAGACTGCTTCCCAGCCGCCTCGGAGCCGACCACCCACCGCCCTAACCGCCTCCCCTCCAGGCCCTGGGCGCGCTCGTGCATCGGCTTGGCACGCGATGTGTACGTAACAGCGGCGTATATGGCGGCAGCTAAGGCACGGAGGGCGCCGGCCGGGTGGCGACACCGGTTGATGCGATGATCCGCCTCTGGCAGCGTAAGGCCGGCTCCTCCTTCTAAACGACCCTCTCCTGCGAGACGCAGACCACTGCGTGCGCTATTCGCGGCAGCCGGTGCACTGGCGTGTCGTCAGCACCGGATATTGCCGCGGAAATGCCTGCCTGCTGCCACTGATTGGCTGAGCGAGCGGACTGCTTGAAAGCTCCCCCGGTGCTATTTGTGCAAGGTGCGCGCGGTAAGGGGCCGCTGCGGCTAATACGAGTGGGATCTGGAAGGGCAGGGCGCTAGATACGGCGGGCGGGGGGAAGGCCTTGCAGCGTGTCGGGGTTTCCCTCAAAGCAAGCAATGACCGTTAAGGGGCTGCTGTGCCCGTGCTGCGGGTGTGTGCTTTCCAAACCAAGGCGTGCGGGCGCGAAGACAGCAGGGCGCTGAGGGCGAGAGATTGGGAGGCGGCGTGCGTTATCCATCGCATAAGGGTTGCAGCAACAGCTCACGAGCGAGCGAGAACGAAGGGAACGGCGCACCATGGAGCTCGATTCCGGGCATGTGCTGGTCTCATGTCGGGTGGTACCTCTAACGAGGCGATTGCGTCGCTCTGCCCCGAGCCGCCGCGGCCCGGTTTGTGCATCCGCGCCGCCGTCGACCGTACAGCGCAATCTGGAGCCCCCAACCCACCTCTCCTAACCGGTCATGACCTGCCCCAGACTGCCCCAACCGCCTCCCCTCCAGGCCCTGGGCGCGCTCGTGCGTCGGCTCCGCTCGCGATGTGTACGCAGCAGCGGCGCAGATGGCGGCAGCTAAGGCACGGAGGGCGTCGGCCGGGTGACGGCACCGGTGGACGCGATGATTCACCTCTGGCAGGATGAGGCCGGCTCCTTCTACACAACCGACGGCCGCCGCCGCCGCCGTCGTCGCCACCTCACGTGCAGCAACCGCCCTCCCCGCGCGCGCGGGGAGGCCTATGCAGCGTGCAGCAACCGCCCCCCCCCTGCGCGCGGGGAGGCCTATGCACCGGACGGCGGCGGCGGTGGCGGCGGTGGCTGCTGCCAGCTGGCACCCCTGCTGTCACGGATGGTGGCGGCGCAGGTGCGGGCGGGGGCCGAGCGGCTGATGCGTCGATGAGGGGGCGGGGCGCGCGGGGGGAGGGGAGGGGGTTTCAGGAGCAAACGGTTGGCGCGATCGCACTGGCTTCCGCCTGAAGGCTCCCGTCCGGCGGACAAGCTGGGGGCAGGGGGGGCGGGGGCGGGCGTGCGTGGGGGTAATACGGAATGCGTGCGTGGGGGGTTGGGCGGGGCGCGTTGGTTCGAGGATCCGAGTGGCAGCGGGGCCGGCAACCCTCCCTCGCCTCAGCTTCCCCGAGGCGGGGCCTCGCAATTGGGGGCTGCCGCCCCGCTGTGCTGCGCCCCGCTGCGCCCCGCTGGCGGCCGTTTGCGGTCGTCGGGGGAGGGGCATGATGCCATGTTGCCCATGCCTGGACGGTGCTCCTCGCCGCAGGCAGGCGGGGTTGGGCGCGACGCGGAAAATACGCAACCTCCCCTTCCCGCCGGATCCCGCTCCGTGCAGCACCCCGTTGCGGTGCTCCCCGGCTCCCCCGCCTGCGTTTCCTTTCCGACCCCTGCCCGCCCCCGCCCCCTCCGCCGCTGCTCCTCTGCCCTCAAGGCCCCGGCCTACAGCGCCGCGCCGCCGGGCGAGCTTGGGACGAGCATGCTGGCGCTCAGCCTCGACTCCGCCGCGGCGACGATGACGCGGCGCTGACAGCGGCGGTGCTGCCGCTGACTTGCGCCGACGGCCTGGTGGGCGCAATCTGTGTTGCACTGACCGTCAAACCCTTCCCGCTGGCGCACACGCTGATGCGGCAGGTGGTGAAGCGGGTCACGGAGACGGGGTCGGTGCCCGAGCGGCCCGTGGCGGTGGAGGTGGAGGACGTGGTGGCGCACCTGCAGGACCCGCGGAAGCCCTCGCGTGACGTTCTGCTGCTGCTGGCAGCCGCCAGCCGCGGCTCCGCCGCTGGCGGCGGCGGCGGCGGTGGCAGCGCGCCCCTGCTGCCGCCGACGTCCTCGCGCGACCGCCCCGGCCACGCGGGCGGGTTGCCCTTCCGCATCGCCGCCGTTCTCGCAGGCGGCGGCGGCGGCAGCAGCGGCGACAGCGTGGGCCCCGCCAGTGGCGGCCATGCCAGCTGCTGCTGCGGCGGCGCGCGCGGCGGCGCGTCGGTGGTCCTGGTGCTGCTCCCCGCCGGCGACG